>CM026397.1:87640112-87697612 GCA_014843695.1 Archivesica marissinica | reverse complement strand
ACTGTTACAGATATTTCAGCCACACAATGTGCACTATACATACTTAGCTGATCCAGACCATATTACAGATATATCAGACAAACCATGTACACTATATATACTTGGCTGATCCAGGCCATATTACAGATATATCAGCCAAACCATGTACACTATGCATACTAGGCTGATCCAGACCATATTACAGATATATCAGCCAAACCATGTACACTATGCATACTTGACTGATTCAGGCCATATTACAGATATATCAGCCAAACTATGTACACTATACATATATGGCTGATCCAGGCAATATTACAGATATATCAGCCACACCATGTACACTATGCATACTTGGCTGATCCAGGCCATATTACAGATATATCAGCCAAACCATGTACACTATACATACTTGGCTGATCCAGACCATATTACAGATATATCAGCCAAACCATGTACACTATGCATACTTGACTGATCCAGGCCATATTACAGATAGTTCAGCCAAACCATGTACACTATATATACTTGTAGATATATCAGCCAAACCATGTACACTATGCATACTTGGCTGATCCAGACCATATTACAGATATATTAGCCAAACTATGTAACATATACATACTTGTAGATATATTAGCCAAGCTATGTACACAACACATACTTGGCTGATCCAGGCCATATTACAGATATATCAGCCAAATCATGTACACTATACATACATGGCTGATCCAGACCATAATACAGATATATCAGCCACACCATGTACACTATACATACTTGGCTGATCCAGGCCATATTACAGATGTATCAGCCAAACTATGTACACTATATATACTTGGCTGATCCAGGCCATAGTACAGATATATCAGCCACACCATGTACACTATACATACTTGGCTGATCCAGGCCATATTACAGATATTTCAGCCAAACCATGTACACTATACATACTTGTAGATATATCAGCCAAACCATGCACACTATACATACTTGGCTGATCCAGGCCATATTACAGATGTATCAGCCAAACTATGTACACTATATATACTTGGCTGATCCAGGCCATATTACAGATATATCAGCCACACCATGTACACTATGCATACTTGGCTGATCCAGGCCATATTACATATATTTCAGCCAAACCATGTACACTATACATATTTGTAGATATATCAGCCAAACCATGCACACTATGCATACTTGGCTGATCCAGACCATATTACAGATATATCATCCAAACCATGTACACTATACATACTTGGCTCATCCAGGCCATATTACAGATGCATCAGCCAAACTATGTACACTATATATACTTGGCTGATCCAGACCATAGTACAGATATATCAGCCACACCATGTACACTATACATACTTGGCTGATCCAGGCCATATTACAGATATATCAGCCAAACCATGTGCACTATACATACTTGGCTGATCCAGGCCATATTACAGATATATCAGCCAAACCATGTACACTATACATACTTGGCTGATCCAGGCCATATTACAGATATATCAGCCAAACCATATACACTATACATACTTGGCTGATCTAGGCCATATTACAGATATATCAGCCACACCATGTACACTATACATACTTGGCTGATCCAGGCCCTATTACAGATATATCAGCCAAACCATGTGCACTATACATACTTTGCTGATCCAGGCCATATTACAGATATTTCAGCCAAACCATGTACACTATACATACTTGGCTGATCCAGGCCATATTACAGATATATCAGCCAAACCATGTACACTATACATACTTGGCTGGTCCAGGCCATATTACAGATATATCAGCCAAACCATATACACTATACATACTTGGCTGATCTAGGCCATATTACAGATATTTCAGCCAAACCATGTACACTATACATACTTGGCTGATCCAGGCCATATTACAGATATATCAGCCAAACCATGTACACTATGCATACTTGGCTGATCCAGGCCATATTACAGATATATCAGCCAAACAATATACACTATACATACCTGGCTGATCCAGGCCATATTACAGATATATCAGCCAAACCATGTACACTATACATATATGGCTGATCCAGGCAATATTACATATATATCAGCCACACCATGAACACTATTCATACTTGGCTGATCCAGGCAATATTACAGATATATCAGCCACACCATGTAGAGTATACATTATTGGCTGATCCAGGCCATATTACAGATATATCAGCCACATCATGTACATTATACAAACTTGGCTGATCCAGGCCATATTACATATATATCAGCCACACCATGTACACTATACATACTTGGCTGATTCAGGCAGTATGACATATATATTAGCCACACCATGTACACTATACATACCTGGCTGATCCAGGCCATATTACAGATATTTCAGCCAAACCATGTACACTATATATACTTGTAGATATATCAGCCAAACCATGTACACTACGCATACTTGGCTAATCCAGACCATATTACAGATATATTAGCCAAACCATGTAACATATACATACTTGTAGATATATTAGCCAAGCTATGTACACAAAACATACTTGGCTGATCCAGGCCATATTACAGATATATCAGCCAAATCATGTACACTATACATACATGGCTGATCCAGACCATAATACAGATATATCAGCCACACCATGTACACTATACATACTTGGCTGATCCAGGCCATATTACAGATGTATCAGCCAAACTATGTACACTATATATACTTGGCTGATCCAGGCCATAGTACAGATATATCAGCCACAGCATGTACACTATACATACTTGGCTGATCCAGGCCATATTACAGATATTTCAGCCAAACCATGTACACTATACATACTTGTAGATATATCAGCCAAACCATGCACACTATACATACTTGGCTGATCCAGGCCATATTACAGATATATCAGCCAAACAATGTACACTATACATATATGGCTAATCCAGGCAATATTACAGATATATCAGCCAAACTATGTATACTATATATACTTGGCTGATCCAGGCCATATTACAGATATATCAGCCACACCATGTACACTATACAAACTTGGCAGATCCAGGCCATATTACGGATATATCAGCCAAACCATGTACACTATACATACTAGGCTGATCCACACCATAATACAGATATATCAGCCACACCATGTACACTATGCATACTAGGCTGATCCAGACCATATTACAGATATATCAGCCACACCATGTACACTATACATACTCGGCTGATTCAGGCAATATGACATATATATTAGCCACACCATGTACACTATACATACCTGGCTGATCTAGGCCATATTACAGATATTTCAGCCAAACCATGTACACTATATATACTTGTAGATATATCAGCCAAACCATGTACACTATGCATACTTGACTGATTCAGACCATATTACAGATATATTAGCCAAACCATGTAACATATACATACTTGTAGATATATTAGCCAAGCTATGTACACAAAATATACTTGGCTGATCCAGGCCATATTACAGATATATCAGCCAAATCATGTACACTATACATACTTGGCTGATCCAGACCATAATACAGATATATCAGCCACACCATGTACACTATACATACTTGGCTGATCCAGGCCATATTACAGATGTATCAGCCAAACTATGTACACTATATATACTTGGCTGATCCAGGCCATAGTACAGGTATATCAGCCACACCATGTACACTATACATACTTGGCTGATCCAGGCAATATGACATATATATTAGCCACACCATGTACACTATACATACGTGTAGATATATCAGCCAAACCATGCACACTATACATACTTGGCTGATCCAGGCCATATTACAGATGTATCAGCCAAACTATGTACACTATATATACTTGGCTGATCCAGGCCATATTACAGATATATCAGCCACACCATGTACACTATACATACTTGGCTGATCCAGGCCATATTACAGATATTTCAGCTAAACCATGTACACTATACATACTTGTAGATATATCAGCCAAACCATGCACACTATGCATATTTGGCTGATCCAGACCATATTACAGATATATCATCCAAACCATGTACACTATACATACTTGGCTGATCCAGGCCATAGTACAGATATATCAGCCACACCATGTACACTATACATACTTGGCTGATCCAGGCAATATTACAGATATATCATCCAAACCATGTACACTATACATACTAGGCTGATCCAGGCCATATTACAGATATATCATCCAAACCATATACACTATACATACTTGGCTCATCCAGGCCATATTACAGATGGATCAGCCAAACTATGTACACTATATATACTTGGCTGATCCAGACCATAGTACAGATATATCAGCCACACCATGTACACTATACATACTAGGCTGATCCAGACCATAATACAGATATATCAGCCACACCATGTACACTATACATACTTGGTTGATCCAGGCCATATTACAGATATATCAGCCACACCATGTACACTATACATACTTGGCTGATTCAGGCAATATGACATATATAGTAGCCACACCATGTACTCTATACATACCTGGCTGATCCAGGCCATATTACAGCTATTTCAGCCAAACCATGTACACTATATATACTTGTAGATATATCAGCCAAACCATGTACACAAAACATACTTGGCTGATCCAGGCCATATTACAGATATATCAGCCAAATCATGTACACTATACATACTTGGCTGATCCAGACCATAATACAGATATATCAGCCACACCATGTACACTATACATACTTGGCTGATCCAGGCCATATTACAGATGTATCAGCCAAACTATGTACACTATATATACTTGGCTGATCCAGGCCATAGTACAGATATATCAGCCACACCATGTACACTATTCATACTTGGCTGATCCAGGCAATATGACATATATATTAGCCACACCATGTACACTATACATACTTGGCTGATCCAGGCCATATTACAGATATTTCAGCCAAACCATGTACACTATACATACTTGTAGATATATCAGCCAAACCATGCACACTATACATACTTGGCTGATCCAGGCCATATTACAGATGTATCAGCCAAACTATGTACACTATATATACTTGGCTGATCCAGGCCATATTACAGATATATCAGCCACACCATGTACACTATACATACTTGGCTGATCCAGGCAATATTACAGATATTTCAGCTAAACCATGTACACTATACATACTTGTAGATATATCAGCCAAACCATGCACACTATGCATACTTGGCTGATCCAGACCATGCTACAGATATATCATCCAAACCATGTACACTATACATACTAGGCTGATCCAGGCCATATTACAGATATATCATCCAAACCATGTACACTATGCATACTAGGCTGATCCAGGCCATATTACAGATATATCATCCAAAGCATGTACACTATACATACTAGGCTGATCCAGGCCATATTACAGATATATCATCCAAACCATGTACACTATGCATACTAGGCTGATCCAGGCCATATTACAGATATATCATCCAAACCATATACACTATACATACTTGGCTCATCCAGGCCATATTACAGATGCATCAGCCAAACTATGTACACTATATATACTTGGCTGATCCAGACCATAGTACAGATATATCAGCCAAACCATATACACTATACATACTTGGCTGACCTAGGCCATATTACAGATATTTCAGCCAAACCATGTACACTATACATACTTGGCTGATCCTGGCCATATTACAGATATATCAGCCAAACAATGTACACTATGCATATTTGGCTGATCCAGGCCATATTATAGATATATCAGCCAAACCATATACACTATACATACTTGGCTGATCCAGGCCATATTACAGATATATCAGCCAAACCATGTACACTATACATATATGGCTGATCCAGGCAATATTACAGATATATCAGCCACACCATGTACACTATACATACTTGGCTGATCCAGGCCATATTACAGATGTATCAGCCAAACTATGTACACTGTATATACTTGGCTGATCCAGGCCATATTACAGATATATCAGCCAAACCATATACACTATACATACTTGGCTGATCTAGGCCATATTACAGATATTTCAGCCAAACCATGTACACTATACATACTTAGCTGATCCAGGCCATATTACAGATATATCAGCCAAACAATGTACACTATGCATACTTGGCTGATCCAGGCCATATTACAGATATATCAGCCAAACCATGTACACTATACATATATGGCTGATCCAGGCAATATTACAGATATATCAGCCACACCATGTACACTATACATACTTGGCTGATCCAGGCCATATTACAGATGTATCAGCCAAACTATGTACACTATATATACTTGGCTGATCCCGGCCATATTACAGATATATCAGCCACACCATGTACACTATACATACTTGGCTGATCCAGGCCATATTACAGATATATCAGCCAAACCATGTACACTATACAAACTTGGCTGATCCAGGCCATATTACAGATATTTCAGCCAAACCATGTACACTATTCATACTTGGCTGATCCAGGCCATATTACAGATATATCAGCCAAACCATGTACACTATACATACTTGGCTGATCCAGACCATATTACAGATATATCATCCAAACCATGTACACTATACATACTAGGCTGATCCAGGCCATATTACAGATATATCATCCAAACCATATACACTATACATACTTGGCTCATCTAGGCCATATTACAGATGCATCAGCCAAACTATGTACACTATATATACTTGGCTGATCCAGACCATAGTACAGATATATCAGCCACACCATGTACACTATACATACTTGGCTGATCCAGGCCCTATTACAGATATATCAGCCAAACCATGTACACTATACAAACTTGGCTGATCCAGGCCATATTACAAATATATCAGCCAAACCATATACACTATACATACTTGGCTGATCTAGGCCATATTACAGATATTTCAGCCAAACCATGTACACTATACAAACTTGGCTGATCCAGGCCATATTACAGATATATCAGCCAAACAATGTACACTATGCATACTTGGCTGATCCAGGCCATATTACAGATATATCAGCCAAACCATATACACTATACATACTTGGCTGACCTAGGCCATATTACAGATATTTCAGCCAAACCATGTACACTATACATACTAGGCTGATCCAGGCCATATTACAGATATATCATCCAAACCATGTACACTATACATACTAGGCTGATCCAGACCATATTACAGATATATCAGCCACACCATGTACACTATACATACTTGGCTGATCCAGGCCATATTACAGATGCATCAGCCAAACTATGTACACTATATATACTTGGCTGATCCAGGCCATAGTACAGATATATCAGCCACACCATGTACACTATACATACTTTGCTGATCCCGGCCATATTACAGATATATCAGCCAAACCATATACACTATACATACTTGGCTGATCCAGGCCATATTACAGATATTTCAGCCAAACCATGTACACTATACATACTTGGCTGATCCAGGCCATATGACAGATATATCAGCCAAACCATGTACACTATACATACTTTGCTGATCCAGGCCATATTACAGATATATTAGCCAAACCATATACACTATACATACTTGGCTGATCTAGGCCATATTACAGATATTTCAGCCAAACCTTGTACACTATACATACTTGGCTGATCCAGGCCATATTACAGATGCATCAGCCAAACCATGTACACTATACATACTAGGCTGATCCAGACCATAATACAGATATATCAGCCACACCATGTACACTATGCATACTAGGCTGATCGAGACCATATTACAGATATATCAGCCACACCATGTACACTATACATACTTGGTTGATCCAGGCCATATTACAGATATATCAGCCACACCATGTACACTATACATACTTGGCTGATTCAGGCAATATGACATATATAGTAGCCACACCATGTACTCTATACATACCTGGCTGATCCAGGCCATATTACAGATATTTCAGCCAAACCATGTACACTATATATACTTGTAGATATATCAGCCAAACCATGTACACTATGCATACTTGACTGATCCAGACCACATTACAGATATATTAGCCAAACCATGTAACATATACATACTTGTAGATATATTAGCCATGCTATGTACACAAAACATACTTGGCTGATCCAGGCCATATTACAGATATATCAGCCAAATCATGTACACTATACATACCTGGCTGATCCAGACCATAATACAGATATATCAGCCACACCATGTACACTATACATACTTGTAGATATATCAGCCAAACCATGCACACTATACATACTTGGCTGATCCAGGCCATATTACAGATGTATCAGCCAAACTATGTACACTATATATACTTGGCTGATCCAGGCCATAGTACAGATATATCAGCCACACCATGTACACTATTCATACTTGGCTGATCCAGGCAATATGACATATATATTAGCCACACCATGTACACTATACATACTTGGCTGATCCAGGCCATATTACAGATATTTCAGCCAAACCATGTACACTATACATACTTGTAGATATATCAGCCACACGATGTACACTATGCATACTTGTAGATATATCAGCCAAACCATGCACACTATGCATACTTGGCTGATCCAGACCATGCTACAGATATATCATCCAAACCATGTACACTATACATACTAGGCTGATCCAGGCCATATTACAGATATATCATCCAAACCATGTACACTATGCATACTAGGCTGATCCAGGCCATATTACAGATATATCATCCAAACCATGTACACTATATATACTAGGCTGATCCAGGCCATATTACAGATATATCATCCAAACCATGTACACTATGCATACTAGGCTGATCCAGGCCATATTACAGATATATCATCCAAACCATATACACTATACATACTTGGCTCATCCAGGCCATATTACAGATGCATCAGCCAAACTATGTACACTATATATACTTGGCTGATCCAGACCATAGTACAGATATATCAGCCACACCATGTACACTATACATACTTGGCTGATCCAGGCCATATTACAGATATATCAGCCAAACCATATACACTATACATACTTGGCTGACCTAGGCCATATTACAGATATTTCAGCCAAACCATGTACACTATACATACTTGGCTGATCCAGGCCATATTACAGATATATCAGCCAAACAATGTACACTATGCATACTTGGCTGATCCAGGCCATATTATAGATATATCAGCCAAACCATATACACTATACATACTTGGCTGATCCAGGCCATATTACAGATATATCAGCCAAACCATGTACACTATACATATTTGGCTGATCCAGGCAATATTACAGATATATCAGCCACACCATGTACACTATACATACTTGGCTGATCCAGGCCATATTACAGATGTATCAGCCAAACTATGTACACTGTATATACTTGGCTGATCCAGGCCATATTACAGATATATCAGCCAAACCATATACACTATACATACTTGGCTGATCTAGGCCATATTACAGATATTTCAGCCAAACCATGTACACTATGCATACTTGGCTGATCCAGGCCATATTACAGATGTATCAGCCAAACTATGTACACTGTATATACTTGGCTGATCCAGGCCATATTACAGATATATCAGCCAAACCATATACACTATACATACTTGGCTGATCTAGGCCATATTACAGATATTTCAGCCAAACCATGTACACTATACAAACTTGGCTGATCCAGGCCATATTACAGATATATCAGCCAAACAATGTACACTATGCATACTTGGCTGATCCAGGCCATATTACAGATATATCAGCCAAACCATATACACTATACATACTTGGCTGACCTAGGCCATATTACAGATATTTCAGCCAAACCATGTACACTATACATACTAGGCTGATCCAGGCCATATTACAGATATATCATCCAAACCATGTACACTATACATACTAGGCTGATCCAGACCATATTACAGATATATCAGCCACACCATGTACACTATACATACTTGGCTGATCCAGGCCATATTACAGATGCATCAGCCAAACTATGTACACTATATATACTTGGCTGATCCAGGCCATAGTACAGATATATCAGCCACACCATGTACACTATACATACTTTGCTGATCCCGGCCATATTACAGATATATCAGCCAAACCATATACACTATACATACTTGGCTGATCCAGGCCATATTACAGATATTTCAGCCAAACCATGTACACTATACATACTTGGCTGATCCAGGCCATATGACAGATATATCAGCCAAACCATGTACACTATACATACTTTGCTGATCCAGGCCATATTACAGATATATTAGCCAAACCATATACACTATACATACTTGGCTGATCTAGGCCATATTACAGATATTTCAGCCAAACCTGTACACTATACATACTTGGCTGATCCAGGCCATATTACAGATGCATCAGCCAAACCATGTACACTATACATACTAGGCTGATCCAGACCATAATACAGATATATCAGCCACACCATGTACACTATGCATACTAGGCTGATCGAGACCATATTACAGATATATCAGCCACACCATGTACACTATACATACTTGGTTGATCCAGGCAATATTACAGATATATCAGCCACACCATGTACACTATACATACTTGGCTGATTCAGGCAATATGACATATATAGTAGCCACACCATGTACTCTATACATACCTGGCTGATCCAGGCCATATTACAGATATTTCAGCCAAACCATGTACACTATACATACCTGGCTGATCCAGACCATAATACAGATATATCAGCCACACCATGTACACTATACATACTTGTAGATATATCAGCCAAACCATGCACACTATACATACTTGGCTGATCCAGGCCATATTACAGATATATCAGCCACACCATGTACACAAAACATACTTGGCTGATCCAGGCCATATTACAGATATATCAGCCAAATCATGTACACTATACATACCTGGCTGATCCAGACCATAATACAGATATATCAGCCACACCATGTACACTATACATACTTGTAGATATATCAGCCAAACCATGCACACTATACATACTTGGCTGATCCAGGCCATATTACAGATGTATCAGCCAAACTATGTACACTATATATACTTGGCTGATCCAGGCCATAGTACAGATATATCAGCCACACCATGTACACTATTCATACTTGGCTGATCCAGGCAATATGACATATATATTAGCCACACCATGTACACTATACATACTTGGCTGATCCAGGCCATATTACAGATATTTCAGCCAAACCATGTACACTATACATACTTGTAGATATATCAGCCACACGATGTACACTATGCATACTTGTAGATATATCAGCCAAACCATGCACACTATGCATACTTGGCTGATCCAGACCATGCTACAGATATATCATCCAAACCATGTACACTATACATACTAGGCTGATCCAGGCCATATTACAGATATATCATCCAAACCATGTACACTATGCATACTAGGCTGATCCAGGCCATATTACAGATATATCATCCAAACCATGTACACTATATATACTAGGCTGATCCAGGCCATATTACAGATATATCATCCAAACCATGTACACTATGCATACTAGGCTGATCCAGGCCATATTACAGATATATCATCCAAACCATATACACTATACATACTTGGCTCATCCAGGCCATATTACAGATGCATCAGCCAAACTATGTACACTATATATACTTGGCTGATCCAGACCATAGTACAGATATATCAGCCACACCATGTACACTATACATACTTGGCTGATCCAGGCCATATTACAGATATATCAGCCAAACCATATACACTATACATACTTGGCTGACCTAGGCCATATTACAGATATTTCAGCCAAACCATGTACACTATACATACTTGGCTGATCCAGGCCATATTACAGATATATCAGCCAAACAATGTACACTATGCATACTTGGCTGATCCAGGCCATATTATAGATATATCAGCCAAACCATATACACTATACATACTTGGCTGATCCAGGCCATATTACAGATATATCAGCCAAACCATGTACACTATACATATTTGGCTGATCCAGGCAATATTACAGATATATCAGCCACACCATGTACACTATACATACTTGGCTGATCCAGGCCATATTACAGATGTATCAGCCAAACTATGTACACTGTATATACTTGGCTGATCCAGGCCATATTACAGATATATCAGCCAAACCATATACACTATACATACTTGGCTGATCTAGGCCATATTACAGATATTTCAGCCAAACCATGTACACTATGCATACTTGGCTGATCCAGGCCATATTACAGATGTATCAGCCAAACTATGTACACTGTATATACTTGGCTGATCCAGGCCATATTACAGATATATCAGCCAAACCATATACACTATACATACTTGGCTGATCTAGGCCATATTACAGATATTTCAGCCAAACCATGTACACTATACAAACTTGGCTGATCCAGGCCATATTACAGATATATCAGCCAAACAATGTACACTATGCATACTTGGCTGATCCAGGCCATATTACAGATATATCAGCCAAACCATATACACTATACATACTTGGCTGACCTAGGCCATATTACAGATATTTCAGCCAAACCATGTACACTATACATACTAGGCTGATCCAGGCCATATTACAGATATATCATCCAAACCATGTACACTATACATACTAGGCTGATCCAGACCATATTACAGATATATCAGCCACACCATGTACACTATACATACTTGGCTGATCCAGGCCATATTACAGATGCATCAGCCAAACTATGTACACTATATATACTTGGCTGATCCAGGCCATAGTACAGATATATCAGCCACACCATGTACACTATACATACTTTGCTGATCCCGGCCATATTACAGATATATCAGCCAAACCATATACACTATACATACTTGGCTGATCCAGGCCATATTACAGATATTTCAGCCAAACCATGTACACTATACATACTTGGCTGATCCAGGCCATATGACAGATATATCAGCCAAACCATGTACACTATACATACTTTGCTGATCCAGGCCATATTACAGATATATTAGCCAAACCATATACACTATACATACTTGGCTGATCTAGGCCATATTACAGATATTTCAGCCAAACCTTGTACACTATACATACTTGGCTGATCCAGGCCATATTACAGATGCATCAGCCAAACCATGTACACTATACATACTAGGCTGATCCAGACCATAATACAGATATATCAGCCACACCATGTACACTATGCATACTAGGCTGATCGAGACCATATTACAGATATATCAGCCACACCATGTACACTATACATACTTGGTTGATCCAGGCAATATTACAGATATATCAGCCACACCATGTACACTATACATACTTGGCTGATTCAGGCAATATGACATATATAGTAGCCACACCATGTACTCTATACATACCTGGCTGATCCAGGCCATATTACAGATATTTCAGCCAAACCATGTACACTATATATACTTGTAGATATATCAGCCAAACCATGTACACTATGCATACTTGACTGATCCAGACCACATTACAGATATATTAGCCAAACCATGTAACATATACATACTTGTAGATATATTAGCCATGCTATGTACACAAAACATACTTGGCTGATCCAGGCCATATTACAGATATATCAGCCAAATCATGTACACTATACATACCTGGCTGATCCAGACCATAATACAGATATATCAGCCACACCATGTACACTATACATACTTGTAGATATATCAGCCAAACCATGCACACTATACATACTTGGCTGATCCAGGCCATATTACAGATGTATCAGCCAAACTATGTACACTATATATACTTGGCTGATCCAGGCCATAGTACAGATATATCAGCCACACCATGTACACTATTCATACTTGGCTGATCCAGGCAATATGACATATATATTAGCCACACCATGTACACTATACATACTTGGCTGATCCAGGCCATATTACAGATATTTCAGCCAAACCATGTACACTATACATACTTGTAGATATATCAGCCACACGATGTACACTATGCATACTTGTAGATATATCAGCCAAACCATGCACACTATGCATACTTGGCTGATCCAGACCATGCTACAGATATATCATCCAAACCATGTACACTATACATACTAGGCTGATCCAGGCCATATTACAGATATATCATCCAAACCATGTACACTATGCATACTAGGCTGATCCAGGCCATATTACAGATATATCATCCAAACCATGTACACTATATATACTAGGCTGATCCAGGCCATATTACAGATATATCATCCAAACCATGTACACTATGCATACTAGGCTGATCCAGGCCATATTACAGATATATCATCCAAACCATATACACTATACATACTTGGCTCATCCAGGCCATATTACAGATGCATCAGCCAAACTATGTACACTATATATACTTGGCTGATCCAGACCATAGTACAGATATATCAGCCACACCATGTACACTATACATACTTGGCTGATCCAGGCCATATTACAGATATATCAGCCAAACCATATACACTATACATACTTGGCTGACCTAGGCCATATTACAGATATTTCAGCCAAACCATGTACACTATACATACTTGGCTGATCCAGGCCATATTACAGATATATCAGCCAAACAATGTACACTATGCATACTTGGCTGATCCAGGCCATATTATAGATATATCAGCCAAACCATATACACTATACATACTTGGCTGATCCAGGCCATATTACAGATATATCAGCCAAACCATGTACACTATACATACTTGGCTGATCCAGGCAATATTACAGATATATCAGCCACACCATGTACACTATACATACTTGGCTGATCCAGGCCATATTACAGATGTATCAGCCAAACTATGTACACTGTATATACTTGGCTGATCCAGGCCATATTACAGATATATCAGCCAAACCATATACACTATACATACTTGGCTGATCTAGGCCATATTACAGATATTTCAGCCAAACCATGTACACTATGCATACTTGGCTGATCCAGGCCATATTACAGATGTATCAGCCAAACTATGTACACTGTATATACTTGGCTGATCCAGGCCATATTACAGATATATCAGCCAAACCATATACACTATACATACTTGGCTGATCTAGGCCATATTACAGATATTTCAGCCAAACCATGTACACTATACATACTTGGCTGATCCAGGCCATATTACAGATGTATCAGCCAAACTATGTACACTATATATACTTGGCTGATCCCGGCCATATTACAGATATATCAGCCACACCATGTACACTATACATACTTGGCTGATCCAGGCCATATTACAGATAGTTCAGCTAAACCATGTACACTATACATACTTGTAGATATATCAGCCAAACCAGGCACACTATGCATACTTGGCTGATCCAGACCATATTACAGATATATCATCCAAACCATGTACACTATGCATACTAGGCTGATCCAGGCCATATTACAGATATATCATCCAAACCATATACACTATACCTACTTGGCTCAGCTAGGCCATATTACAGATGCATCAGCCAAACTATGTACACTATATATACTTGGCTGATCCAGACCATAGTACAGATATATCAGCCACACCATGTACACTATACATACTTGGCTGATCCAGGCCCTATTACAGATATATCAGCCAAACCATGTACACTATACAAACTTGGCTGATCCAGGCCATATTACAGATATTTCAGCCAAACCATGTACACTATTCATACTTGGCTGATCCAGGCCATATTACAGATATATCAGCCAAACCATGTACACTATGCATACATGGCTGATCCAGGCCATATTACAGATATATCAGCCAAACCATATACACTATACATACGTGGCTGATCTAGGCCATATTACAGATATTTCAGCCAAACCATGTACACTATACAAACTTGGCTGATCCAGGCCATATTACAGATATATCAGCCAAACAATGTACACTATGCATTATTGGCTGATCCAGGCCATATTACAGATATATCAGCCAAACCATATACACTATACATACTTGGCTGATCCAGGCCATATTACAGATATATCAGCCAAACCATGTACACTATACATACTTGGCTGATCCAGGCCATATTACAGATATATCAGCCAAACCATATACACTATACATACTTGGCTGATCTAGGCCATATGACAGATATTTCTGCCAAACCATGTACACTATACATACTTGCTGATCCAGGCCATATTATAGATATATCAGCCAAACAATGTACACTATGCATACTTGGCTGATCCAGGCCAAATTACAGATATATCAGCCAAACCATATACACTATACATACTTGGCTGATCCAGGCCATATTACAGATATATCAGCCAAACCATGTACACTATACATATATGGCTGATCCAGGCAATATTACATATATATCAGCCACACCATGTACACTATACATACTTGGCTGATCCAGGGCATATTACAGATATATCAGCCACACAATGTACAGTATACATAATTGGCTGATCCAGGGCATATTACAGATATATCAGCCAAACCATGTACACTATACAAACGTTGCTGATCCAGGCAATATGACATATATATTAGCCAGCCACACCATGTACACTATACATACGTGGCTGATCCAGGCCATATTACAGATATATCAGCCAAACCATGTACACTATACATACTTGGCTGATCCAGGCAATATTACAGATATATCAGCCACACCATGTACAGTATACATACTTGGCTGATCCAGGCCATATTACAGATATATCAGCCACATCATGTACATTATACAAACTTGGCTGATCCAGGCCATATTACATATATATCAGCCACAAAATGTACACTATACATACTTGGCTGATCCAGGCAATATGACATATATATTAGCCAGCCACACCATGTACACTATACATACGTGGCTGATCCATGCCATATTACAGATATATTATCCAAACCATGTACACTATACATACTAGGCTGATCCAGGCCATATTACAGATATATCATCCAAACCATGTACACTATGCATACTAGGCTGATCCAGACCATATTACATATATATCAGCCACACCATGTACACTATACATACTTGGCTGATCCTGGCCATATTACAGATGCATCAGCCAAACTATGTACACTATATATACTTGGCTGATCCAGGCCATAGTACATATATATCAGCCACACCATGTACACTATATAAAAACTTGGCTGATCCAGGCCATATTACAGATATATCAGCCAAACCATGTACACTATACATACTTGGCTGATCCAGGCCATATTACAGATATTTCAGCCAAACCATGTACACTATACATACTTGGCTGATCCCGGCCATATTACAGATATATCAGCCAAACCATATACACTTTACATACTTGGCTGATCTAGGCCATATTACAGATATTTCAGCCAAACCATGTACACTATACATACTTGGCTGATCCAGGCCATATTACATATATATCAGCCAAACCATGTACACTATGCATATTTGGCTGATCCAGGCCATATTACAGATATATCAGCCAAACCATATACACTATACATACTTGGCTGTTCCAGGCCATATTACAGATATATCAGCCAAACCATGTACACTATACATATATGGCTGATCCAGGCAATATTACAGATATATCAGACACACCATGTACACTATACATACTTGGCTGATCCAGGGCATATTACAGATATATCAGCCAAACCATGTACACTATACATACTTGGCTGATCCAGGCCATATTACAGATATTTCAGCCAAACCATGTACACTATACATACGTGGCTGATCCAGGCCATATTACAGATATATCAGCCAAACCATGTACACTATACATACTTGGCTGATCCAGGCCATATTACAGATATATCAGCCAAACCATATACACTATACATACTTGGCTGATCTAGGCCATATTACAGATATATCATCCAAACCATGTACACTATGCATATTAGGCTGATCCAGACCATATTACAGATATATCAGCCACACCATGTACACTATACATACTTGGCTGATCCAGGCCATATTACAGATGCATCAGCCAAACTATGTACACTATATATACTTGGCTGATCCAGGCCATAGTACATATATATCAGCCACACCATGTACCCTATATACAAACTTGGCTGATCCAGGCCATATTACAGATATATCAGCCACACCATGTACACTATACATACTTGGCTGATCCAGGCCATATTACAGATATATCAGCCAAACCATATACACTATACATACTTGGCTGATCTAGGCCATATGACAGATATTTCTGCCAAACCATGTACACTATACATACTTGCTGATCCAGGCCATATTACAGATATATCAGCCAAACAATGTACACTATGCATACTTGGCTGATCCAGGCCAAATTACAGATATATCAGCCAAACCATATACACTATACATACTTGGCTGATCCAGGCCATATTACAGATATATCAGCCAAACCATGTACACTATACATATATGGCTGATCCAGGCAATATTACATATATATCAGCCACACCATGTACACTATACATACTTGGCTGATCCAGGGCATATTACAGATATATCAGCCACACAATGTACAGTATACATAATTGGCTGATCCAGGGCATATTACAGATATATCAGCCAAACCATGTACACTATACAAACTTTGCTGATCCAGGCAATATGACATATATATTAGCCAGCCACACCATGTACACTATACATACGTGGCTGATCCAGGCCATATTACAGATATATCAGCCAAACCATGTACACTATACATACTTGGCTGATCCAGGCAATATTACAGATATATCAGCCACACCATGTACAGTATACATACTTGGCTGATCCAGGCCATATTACAGATATATCAGCCACATCATGTACATTATACAAACTTGGCTGATCCAGGCCATATTACATATATATCAGCCACAATATGTACACTCTACATACTTGGCTGATCCAGGCAATATGACATATATATTAGCCAGCCACACCATGTACACTATACATACGTGGCTGATCCATGCCATGTTACAGATATATCATCCAAACCATGTACACTATACATACTAGGCTGATCCAGGCCATATTACAGATATATCATCCAAACCATGTACACTATGCATACTAGGCTGATCCAGACCATATTACAGATATATCAGCCACACCATGTACACTATACATACTTGGCTGATCCAGGCCATATTACAGATGCATCAGCCAAACTATGTACACTATATATACTTGGCTGATCCAGGCCATAGTACATATATATCAGCCACACCATGTACACTATATAAAAACTTGGCTGATCCAGGCCATATTACAGATATATCAGCCAAACCATGTACACTATACATACTTGGCTGATCCAGGCCATATTAAAGATATTTCAGCCAAACCATGTACACTATACATACTTGGCTGATCCCGGCCATATTACAGATATATCAGCCAAATCATATACACTATACATACTTGGCTGATCTAGGCCATATTACAGATATTTCAGCCAAACCATGTACACTATACATACTTGGCTGATCCAGGCCATATTACATATATATCAGCCAAACCATGTACACTATGCATACTTGGCTGATCCAGGCCATATTACAGATATATCAGCCAAACCATATACACTATACATACTTGGCTGTTCCAGGCCATATTACAGATATATCAGCCAAACCATGTACACTATACATATATGGCTGATCCAGGCAATATTACAGATATATCAGACACACCATGTACACTATACATACTTGGCTGATCCAGGGCATATTACAGATATATCAGCCAAACCATGTACACTATACATACTTGGCTGATCCAGGCCATATTACAGATATTTCAGCCACACCATGTACACTATACATACGTGGCTGATCCAGGCCATATTACAGATATATCAGCCAAACCATGTACACTATACATACTTGGCTGATCCAGGCCATATTACAGATATATCAGCCAAACCATATACACTATACATACTTGGCTGATCTAGGCCATATTACAGATATATCATCCAAACCATGTACACTATGCATATTAGGCTGATCCAGACCATATTACAGATATATCAGCCACACCATGTACACTATACATACTTGGCTGATCCAGGCCATATTACAGATGCATCAGCCAAACTATGTACACTATATATACTTGGCTGATCCAGGCCATAGTACATATATATCAGCCACACCATGTACACTATATATACAAACTTGGCTGATCCAGGCCATATTACAGATATATCAGCCAAACCATGTACACTATACATACTTGGCTGATCCAGGCCATATTACAGATATTTCAGCCAAACCATGTACACTATACATACTTGGCTGATCCCGGCCATATTACAGATATATCAGCCAAACCATGTACACTATACATACTTGGCTGATCCAGGCCATATTACAGATATATCAGCCAAACCATATACAATATACATACTTGGCTGATCTAGGCCATATTACAGATATTTCAGCCAAACCATGTACACTATACATACTTGGCTGATCCAGGCCATATTACATATATATCAGCCAAACCATGTACACTATGCATACTTGGCTGATCCAGGCCATATTTCAGATATATCAACCAAACCATATACACTATACATACTTGGCTGATCCAGGCCATATTACAGATATATCTTCCAAACCATGTACACTATACATATATGGCTGATCCAGGCAATATTACAGATATATCAGCCATACCATGTACACTATACATACTTGGCTGATCCAGGGCATATTACAGATATATCAGCCAAACCATGTACACTATACATACTTGGCTGATCCAGGCCATATTACAGATATTTCAGCCAAACCATGTACACTATACATACGTGGCTGATCCAGGCCATATTACAGATATATCAGCCAAACCATGTACACTATACATACTTGGCTGATCCATGCCATATTACAGATATATCAGCCAAACCATATACACTATACATACTTGGCTGATCTAGGCCATATTACAGATATATCAGCCAAACCATGTACACTATACATACTTGGCTGATCCAGGCCATATTACAGATATATCAGCCAAACCATGTACACTATACATACTTGGCTGATCCAGGCCATTTTACTGATATATCAGACAAACCATATACACTATACATACTTGGCTGATCTAGGCCATATTACAGATATATCAGCCAAACCATATACACTATACATACTTGGCTGATCCAGGCCATATTACAGATATATCAGCCAAACAATGAACACTATGCATATATGGCTGATCCAGGCAATATTACAGATATATCAGCCACACGATGTACACTATACATACTTGGCTGATCCAGGCCATATTACAGATATATCAGCCACACAATGTACAGTATACATACTTGGCTGATCCAGGGCATATTACAGATATATCAGCCAAACCATGTACACTATACAAACTTTGCTGATCCAGTCAATATGACATATATATTAGCCAGCCAAACCATGTACACTATACATACTTGGCTGATCCAGGTAATATTACAGATATGTCAGTCACACCATGTACAGTATACATACGTGGCTGATCCAGGCCATATTACAGATATATCAGCCACATTATGTACATTATACAAACTTGGCTGATCCAGGCCATATTACATATATATCAGCCACAAAATGTATACTATACATATTGGCTGATCCAGGCAATATGACATATATATTAGCCAGCCACACCATGTAAACTATACATACGAGGCTGATCCATGCCATATTACAGATATATCAGCCAAACCATGTACACTATACATACTTAGCTGATCCAGGTAATATTACAGATATATCAGCCACACCATGTACATTATACAAACTTGGCTGATCCAGGCCATATTACATATATATCAACCACAAAATGTACACTATGCATACTTGGCTGATCCAGGCCATATTACAGATGCATCAGCCAAACTATGTATACTATATATACTTGGATGATCCAGGCCATAGTACAGATATATCAGCCACACCATGTACACTATACATACTTGGCTGATCCAGGCCATATTACAGATATATCAGCCAAACAATGTCCACTATACATACTTGGCTGATCCAGGCCATATTACAGATATTTCAGCCAAACCATGTACACTATACATACTTGGCTGATCCAGGCCATATTACAGATATATCAGCCAAACCATGTACACTATACATACTTGGCTGATCCAGGCCATATTACAGATATATCAGCCAAACCATATACACTATACATACTTGGCTGATCTAGGCCATATTACAGATATTTCAGCCACACCATGTACACTATACATACTTGGCTGATCCAGGCCATATTACATATGTATCAGCCAAACCATGTACACTATGCATACTTGGCTGATCCAGGCCATATTACAGATATATCAGCCAAAACATATACACTATACATACTTGGCTGATCCAGGTAATATTACAGATATATCAGCCACACCATGTACATTATACAAACTTGGCTGATCCAGGCCATATTACATATATATCAACCACAAAATGTACACTATACATACTTGGCTGATCCAGGCAATATGACATATATATTAGCCAGCCACACCATGTACACTATACATACGTGGCTGATCCATGCCATATTATAGATATATCATCCAAACCATGTACACTATACATACTAGGCTGATCCAGGCCATATTACAGATATATCATCCAAACCATGTACACTATTCATACTAGGCTGATCCAGACCATATTACAGATATATCAGCCACACCATGTACACTATACATACTTGGCTGATCCAGGCCATATTACAGATGCATCAGCCAAACTATGTAGACTATATATACTTGGCTGATCCAGGCCATAGTACAGATATATCAGCCACACAATGTACACTACACACACATGGCTGATCCATGCAATATTACAGATATTTCAGCCGAACTATGTACACTATGCATATTAGGATGATCCAGACCATATTACAGATATATCAGCCAAACCATATACACTATACATACTTGGCTGATCTAGGCCATATTACAGATATGTCAGCCAAACCATGTACACTAAACATACTTGGCTGATCCAGGCCATATTACATATATATCAGCCAAACCATGTACACTATGCATACTTGGCTGATCCAGGCCATATTACAGATATATCAGCCAAACCATATACACTATACATACTTGGCTGATCCAGGCCATATTACAGATATATCAGCCAAACCATGTACAGTATACATACTTGGCTGATCCAGGGCATATTATATATATATCAGCCACACCATGTACACTATACATACGTGGCTGATCCAGGCCCTATTACAGATATATCAGCCAAACCATGTACACTATACATACTTGGCTGATCCAGGTAATATTACAGATATATCAGTCACACCATGTACAGTATACATACTTGGCTGATCCAGGCCATATTACAGATATATCAGCCACATTATGTACATTATACAAACTTGGCTGATCCAGGCCATATTACATATATATCAGCCACAAAATGTATACTATACATACTTGGCTGATCCAGGCAATATGACATATATATTAGCCAGCCACACCATGTACACTATACATACGTGGCTGATCCATGCCATATTACAGATATATCAGCCAAACCATGTACACTATACATACTTGGCTGATCCAGGTAATATTACAGATATATCAGCCACACCATGTACATTATACAAACTTGGCTGATCCAGGCCATATTACATATATATCAACCACAAAATGTACACTATACATACTTGGCTGATCCAGGCAATATGACATATATATTAGCCAGCCACACCATGTACACTATACATACGTGGCTGATCCATGCCATATTACAGATATATCATCCAAACCATGTACACTATACATACTAGGCTGATCCAGGCCATATTACAGATATATCATCCAAACCATGTACACTATACATACTAGGCTGATCCAGACCATATTACAGATATATCAGCCACACCATGTACACTATGCATACTTGGCTGATCCAGGCCATATTACAGATGCATCAGCCAAACAATGTACACTATATATACTTGGCTGATCCAGGCCATAGTACAGATATATCAGCCACACCATGTACACTATACATACTTGGCTAATCCAGGCCATATTACAGATATATCAGCCAAACCATGTCCACTATACATACTTGGCTGATCCAGGCCATATTACAGATATTTCAGCCAAACCATGTACACTATACATACTTGGCTGATCCAGGCCATATTACAGATATATCAGCCAAACCATGTACACTATACATACTTGGCTGATCCAGGCCATATTACAGATATATCAGCCAAACCATAAACACTATACATACTTGGCTGATCTAGGCCATATTACAGATATTTCAGCCAAACCATGTACACTATATAGTATATACTTGGCTGATCCAGGCCATATTACATATGTATCAGCCAAACCATATACACCATACATACTTGGCTGATCCAGGTAATATTACAGATATATCAGCCACACCATGTACATTATACAAACTTGGCTGATCCAGGCCATATTACATATATATCAACCACAAAATGTACACTATACATTCTTGGCTGATCCAGGCAATATGACATATATATTAGCCAGCCACACCATGTACACTATACATACGTGGCTGATCCATGCCATATTACAGATATATCATCCAAACCATGTACACTATACATACTAGGCTGATCCAGGCCATATTACAGATATATCATCCAAACCATGTACACTATACATACTAGGCTGATCCAGACCATATTACAGATATATCAGCCACACCATGTACACTATGCATACTTGGCTGATCCAGGCCATATTACAGATGCATCAGCCAAACTATGTATACTATATATACTTGGATGATCCAGGCCATAGTACAGATATATCAGCCACACCATGTACACTATACATACTTGGCTGATCCAGGCCATATTACAGATATATCAGCCAAACAATGTCCACTATACATACTTGGCTGATCCAGGCCATATTACAGATATTTCAGCCAAACCATGTACACTATACATACTTGGCTGATCCAGGCCATATTACAGATATATCAGCCAAACCATGTACACTATACATACTTGGCTGATCCAGGCCATATTACAGATATATCAGCCAAACCATATACACTATACATACTTGGCTGATCTAGGCCATATTACAGATATTTCAGCCACACCATGTACACTATACATACTTGGCTGATCCAGGCCATATTACATATGTATCAGCCAAACCATGTACACTATGCATACTTGGCTGATCCAGGCCATATTACAGATATATCAGCCAAAACATATACACTATACATACTTGGCTGATCCAGGTAATATTACAGATATATCAGCCACACCATGTACATTATACAAACTTGGCTGATCCAGGCCATATTACATATATATCAACCACAAAATGTACACTATACATACTTGGCTGATCCAGGCAATATGACATATATATTAGCCAGCCACACCATGTACACTATACATACGTGGCTGATCCATGCCATATTACAGATATATCATCCAAACCATGTACACTATACATACTAGGCTGATCCAGGCCATATTACAGATATATCATCCAAACCATGTACACTATTCATACTAGGCTGATCCAGACCATATTACAGATATATCAGCCACACCATGTACACTATACATACTTGGCTGATCCAGGCCATATTACAGATGCATCAGCCAAACTATGTACACTATATATACTTGGCTGATCCAGGCCATAGTACAGATATATCAGCCACACAATGTACACTACACACACATGGCTGATCCATGCAATATTACAGATATTTCAGCCGAACTATGTACACTATGCATATTAGGATGATCCAGACCATATTACAGATATATCAGCCAAACCATATACACTATACATACTTGGCTGATCTAGGCCATATTACAGATATGTCAGCCAAACCATGTACACTAAACATACTTGGCTGATCCAGGCCATATTACATATATATCAGCCAAACCATGTACACTATGCATACTTGGCTGATCCAGGCCATATTACAGATATATCAGCCAAACCATATACACTATACATACTTGGCTGATCCAGGCCATATTACAGATATATCAGCCAAACCATGTACACTATACATATATGGCTGATCCAGGCAATATTACAGATATATCAGCCACACCATGTACACTATACATACTTGGCTGATCCAGGGCATATTACAGATATATCAGCCAGACCATGTACAGTATACATACTTGGCTGATCCAGGGCATATTATATATATATCAGCCACACCATGTACACTATACATACGTGGCTGATCCAGGCCCTATTACAGATATATCAGCCAAACCATGTACACTATACATACTTGGCTGATCCAGGTAATATTACAGATATATCAGTCACACCATGTACAGTATACATACTTGGCTGATCCAGGCCATATTACAGATATATCAGCCACATTATGTACATTATACAAACTTGGCTGATCCAGGCCATATTACATATATATCAGCCACAAAATGTATACTATACATACTTGGCTGATCCAGGCAATATGACATATATATTAGCCAGCCACACCATGTACACTATACATACGTGGCTGATCCATGCCATATTACAGATATATCAGCCAAACCATGTACACTATACATACTTGGCTGATCCAGGTAATATTACAGATATATCAGCCACACCATGTACATTATACAAACTTGGCTGATCCAGGCCATATTACATATATATCAACCACAAAATGTACACTATACATACTTGGCTGATCCAGGCAATATGACATATATATTAGCCAGCCACACCATGTACACTATACATACGTGGCTGATCCATGCCATATTACAGATATATCATCCAAACCATGTACACTATACATACTAGGCTGATCCAGGCCATATTACAGATATATCATCCAAACCATGTACACTATACATACTAGGCTGATCCAGACCATATTACAGATATATCAGCCACACCATGTACACTATGCATACTTGGCTGATCCAGGCCATATTACAGATGCATCAGCCAAACAATGTACACTATATATACTTGGCTGATCCAGGCCATAGTACAGATATATCAGCCACACCATGTACACTATACATACTTGGCTAATCCAGGCCATATTACAGATATATCAGCCAAACCATGTCCACTATACATACTTGGCTGATCCAGGCCATATTACAGATATTTCAGCCAAACCATGTACACTATACATACTTGGCTGATCCAGGCCATATTACAGATATATCAGCCAAACCATGTACACTATACATACTTGGCTGATCCAGGCCATATTACAGATATATCAGCCAAACCATAAACACTATACATACTTGGCTGATCTAGGCCATATTACAGATATTTCAGCCAAACCACGTACACTATACATACTTGGCTGATCCAGGCCATATTACATATGTATCAGCCAAATCATGTACACTATGCATACTTGGCTGATCCAGGCCATATTACAGATATATCAGCCAAACCATATACACCATACATACTTGGCTGATCCAGGTAATATTACAGATATATCAGCCACACCATGTACATTATACAAACTTGGCTGATCCAGGCCATATTACATATATATCAACCACAAAATGTACACTATACATTCTTGGCTGATCCAGGCAATATGACATATATATTAGCCAGCCACACCATGTACACTATACATACGTGGCTGATCCATGCCATATTACAGATATATCATCCAAACCATGTACACTATACATACTAGGCTGATCCAGGCCATATTACAGATATATCATCCAAACCATGTACACTATTCATACTAGGCTGATCCAGACCATATTACAGATATATCAGCCAAACCATGTACACTATACATACTTGGCTGATCCAGGCCATATTACAGATATATCAGCCAAACTATGTACACTATATATACTTGGCTGATCCAGGCCATATTACAGATATATCAGCCACACAATGTACACTACACACATGGCTGATCCATGCAATATTACAGATATTTCAGCCAAACATGTACACTATGCATATTGGATGATCCAGACCATATTACAGATATATCAGCCAAACCATATACACTATACATACTTGGCTGATCTAGGCCATATTACAGATATATCAGCCAAACCATGTACACTATACATACTTGGCTGATCCAGGCCATATTACATATGTATCAGCCAAACCATGTACACTATGCATACTTGGCTGATCCAGGCCATATTACAGATATATCAGCCACACCATATACACTATACATACTTGGCTGATCCAGGCCATATTACAGATATATCAGCCAAACCATGTACACTATACATATATGGCTGATCCAGGCAATATTACAGATATATCAGCCACACCATGTACACTATACATACTTGGCTGATCCAGGCCATATTACAGATATATCAGCCACACCATGTACACTATACATACTTGGCTGATCCAGGGCATATTACAGATATATCAGCCACACCATGTACACTATACATACTTGGCTGATCCAGGCCATATTACAGATATATCAGCCAAACCATGTACACTATACATACTTGGCTGATCCAGCCATATTACAGATATATCAGCCACACCATGTACACTATACATACTTGGCTGATCCAGGCAATATTACAGATATATCAGCCAAACCATGTACACTATACATACTTGGCTGATCCAGGCCATATTACAATATATCAGCCAAACATGTACACTATACATACTTGGCTGATCCAGGCATATTACAATATATCAGCCAAACCATGTACACTATACATACTTGGCTGATCCAGGCCATATTACAGATATATCAGCCAAACCATGTACACTATACATACTTGGCTGATCCAGGCCATATTACAGATATATCAGCCAAACCATGTACACTATGCATACTTGGCTGATCCAGGCCATATTACAGATATATCAGCCAAACCATGTACACTATACATACTTGGTAGATCCAGGCCATATTACAGATATATCAGCCAAACCATGTACACTATACATACTTGGCTGATCCAGGCCATATTACAGATATATCAGCCAAACCATGTACACTATACATACTTGGCTGATCCAGGCCATATTACAGATATATCAGCCAAACCATGTACACTATACATACTTGGCTACAATATCAGCCAACATACACTATCATATGATCCAGCCATATTACAGATATATCAGCCAAACCATGTACACTATGCATATGGCTGATCCAGGCCATATTACAGATATATCAGCCAAACCATATACACTATGCATACTTGGCTGATCCAGCATTACAGATATATCACCAACCATGTACACTATAATACTTGGCTGATCCAGGCCATATTACAGATATATCAGCCAAACCATGTACACTATACATACTTGGCTGATCCAGGCCATATTACAGATATATCAGCCAAACTATGTACACTATACATACTTGGCTGATCCAGGCCATATTACAGATATATCAGCCAAACCATGTACACTATACATACTTGGCTGATCCAGGCCATATTACAGATATTTCAGCCAAACCATGTACACTATACATACTTGGCTGATCCAGGCCATATTACAGATATATCAGCCACACCATGTACACTATACATACTTGGCTGATCCAGGCCATATTACAGATATATCAGCCACACCATGTACACTATACATACTTGGCTGATCCAGGCCATATTACAGATATATCAGCCAAACCATGTACACTATACATACTTGGCTGATCCAGGCCATATTACAGATATATCAGCCAAACCATGTACACTATACATACTTGGCTGATCCAGGCAATATTACAGATATATCAGCCACACCATGTAGAGTATAAATACTTGGCTGATCCAGGCCATATTACAGATATATCAGCCACATCATGTACATTATACAAACTTGGCTGATCCAGGCCATATTACAGATATTTCAGCCAAACCATGTACACTATACATACTTGGCTGATCCAGGCCATATTACAGATATATCAGCCAAACCATGTACACTATACATACTTGGCTGATCCAGGCCATATTACAGATATATCAGCCAAACCATATACACTATACATACCTGGCTGATCTAGGCCATATTACAGATATATCAGCCAAACCATGTACACTATACATACTTGGCTGATCCTAGGCCATATTACAGATATATCAGCCAAACCATGTACACTATACATACGTGGCTGATCCATGCCATATTACAGATATATCATCCAAACCATGTACACTATACATACTAGGCTGATCCAGGCCATATTACAGATATATCATCCAAACCATGTACACTATTCATACTAGGCTGATCCAGACCATATTACAGATATATCAGCCACACCATGTACACTATACATACTTGGCTGATCCAGGCCATATTACAGATGCATCAGCCAAACTATGTACACTATATATACTTGGCTGATCCAGGCCATAGTACAGATATATCAGCCACACAATGTACACTACACACACATGGCTGATCCATGCAATATTACAGATATTTCAGCCGAACTATGTACACTATGCATATTAGGATGATCCAGACCATATTACAGATATATCAGCCAAACCATATACACTATACATACTTACTTGGCTGATCTAGGCCATAGTACAGATATTTCAGCCAAACCATGTACACTAAACATACTTGGCTGATCCAGGCCATATTACATATGTATCAGCCAAACCATGTACACTATGCATACTTGGCTGATCCAGGCCATATTACAGATATATCAGCCACACCATATACACTATACATACTTGGCTGATCCAGGCCATATTACAGATATATCAGCCAAACCATGTACACTATACATATATGGCTGATCCAGGCAATATTACAGATATATCAGCCACACCATGTACACTATGCATACTTGGCTGATCCAGGGCACATTACAGATATATCAGCCACACCATGTACAGTATACATACTTGGCTGATCCAGGGCATATTATAGATATATCAGCCACACCATGTACACTATACATACGTGGCTGATCCAGGCCCTATTACAGATATATCAGCCAAACCATGTACACTATACATAATTGGCTGATCCAGGCAATATTACAGATATATCAGCCACACCATGTACAGTATACATACTTGGCTGATCCAGGCCATATTACAGATATATCAGCCACATCATGTACATTATACAAACTTTGCTGATCCAGGCCATATTACATATATATCAGCCACAACATGTACACTATACATACTTGGCTGATCCAGGCAATATGACATATATACTAGCCAGCCACACAATGTACACTATACATACGTGGCTGATCCAGGCAATATGACATATATATTAGCCAGCCACACCATGGACACTATACATACGTGGCTGATCAAGGCCATATTACAGATATTTCAGCCGAACTATGTACACTATGCATATTAGGATGATCCAGACCATATTACAGATATATCAGCCAAACCATATACACTATACATACTTGGCTGATCTAGGCCATATTACAGATATTTCAGCCAAACCATGTACACTAAACATACTTGGCTGATCCAGGCCATATTACATATGTATCAGCCAAACCATGTACACTATGCATACTTGGCTGATCCAGGCCATATTACAGATATATCAGCCAAACCATATACACTATACATACTTGGCTGATCCAGGCCATATTACAGATATATCAGCCAAACCATGTACACTATACATATATGGCTGATCCAGGCAATATTACAGATATATCAGCCACACCATGTACACTATGCATACTTGGCTGATCCAGGGCACATTACAGATATATCTGCCACACCATGTACAGTATACATACTTGGCTGATCCAGGGCATATTATAGATATATCAGCCACACCATGTACACTATACATACGTGGCTGATCCAGGCCCTATTACAGATATATCAGCCAAACCATGTACACTATACATACTTGGCTGATCCAGGCAATATTACAGATATATCAGCCACACCATGTACAGTTTACATACTTGGCTGATCCAGGCCATATTACAGATATATCAGCCACATCATGTACATTATACAAACTTTGCTGATCCAGGCCATATTACATATATATCAGCCAAAACATGTACACTATACATACTTGGCTGATCCAGGCAATATGACATATATACTAGCCAGCCACACAATGTACACTATACATACGTGGCTGATCCAGGCAATATGACATATATATTAGCCAGCCACACCATGGACACTATACATACCTGGCTGATCAAGGCCATATTACAGATATATCAGCCAAACCATGTACACTATACATACTTGGCTGATCCAGGCAATATTACAGATATATCAGCCACACCATGTACAGTATACATACTTGGCTGATCCAGGCCATATTACAGATATATCAGCCACATCATGTACATTATACAAACTTGGCTGATCCAGGCCATATTACAGATATTTCAGCCAAACCATGTACACTATACATACTTGGCTGATCCAGGCCATATTACAGATATATCAGCCAAACCATGTACACTATACATACTTGGCTGATCCAGGCCATATTACAGATATATCAGCCAAACCATATACACTATACATACCTGGCTGATCTAGGCCATATTACAGATATATCAGCCAAACCATGTACACTATACATACTTGGCTGATTCTAGGCCATATTACAGATATATCAGCCAAACCATGTACACTATACATACTGTGCTGATCCAGGCCATATTACAGATATATCAGACAAACCATATACACTATACTTACTTGGCTGATCTAGGCCATATTACAGATATTTCAGCCAAACCATGTACACTATACATACTTTGCTGATCCAGGCCATATTACAGATATATCAGCCAAACCATGTACACTATGCATACTTGGGTGATCCAGGCCATATTACAGATATATCAGCCAAACCATATAAACTATACATACTTGGCTGATCCAGGCCATATTACAGATATATCAGCCAAACAATGTACACTATACATATATGGCTGATCCAGGCAATATTACAGATATATCAGCCACACCATGTACACTATACATACTTGGCTGATCCAGGGCATATTACAGATATATCAGCCACACAATGTACACTATACATACTTGGCTGATCCAGGGCATATTACATATATATCAGCCAAACCATGTACACTATACAAACTTTGCTGATCCAGGCAATATGACATATATATTAGCCAGCCACACCATGTACACTATACATACGTGGCTGATCCAGGCCATATTACAGATATATCAGCCAAACCATGTACACTATACATACTTGGCTGATCCAGGTAATATTACAGATATAGCAGTCACACCATGTACAGTATACATACTTGGCTGATCCAGGCCATATTACAGATATATCAGCCAAATCATGTACATTATACAAATTTGGCTGATCCAGGCCATATTACATATGTATCAGCCACAAAATGTACACTATACATACTTGGCTGATTCAGGCAATATGACATATATATTAGCCAGCCACACCATGTACACTTATACATACGTGGCTGATCCATGCCATATTACAGATATATCATCCAAACCATGTACTCTATACAAACTAGGCTGATCCAGGCCATATTACAGATATATCATCCAAACCATGTACTCTATACATACTAGGCTGATCCAGGCCATATTACAGATATATCAGCCAAACCATGTACACTATACATACTAGGCTGATCCAGACCATATTACAGATATATCAGCCACACCATGTACACTATACATACTTGGCTGATCCAGGCCATATTACAGATGCATCAGCCAAACTATGTACACTATATATATTTGGCTGATCCAGGCCATAGTACAGATATATCAGCCACACCATGTACACTATACATACTCGGCTGATCCAGGCCATATTACAGATATATCAGCCAAACCATATACACTATACATACTTGGCTGATCTAGGCCATATTACAGATATTTCAGCCAAACCATGTACACTAAACATACTTGGCTAATCCAGGCCATATTACATATGTATCAGCCAAACCATGTACACTATGCATACTTGGCTGATCCAGGCCATATTACAGATATATCAGCCAAACCATATACACTATACATACTTGGCTGATCCAGGCCATATTACAGATATATCAGCCAAACCATGTACACTATACATATATGGCTGATCCAGGCAATATTACAGATATATCAGCCACACCATGTACACTATGCATACTTGGCTGATCCAGGGCATATTACAGATATATCAGCAACACCATGTACAGTATGCATACTTGGCTGATCCAGGGCATATTACAGATATATCAGCCACACCATGTACACTATACAAACTTGGCTGATCCAGGCAATATGACATATATATTAGCCAGCCACACCATGTACACTATACATACGTGGCTGATCCAGGCCATATTACAGATATATCAGCCAAACCATGTACACTATACATACTTGGCTGATCCAGGCAATATTACAGATATATCAGCCACACCATGTACAGTATACATACTTGGCTGATCCAGGCCATATTACAGATATATCAGCCACATCATGTACATTATACAAACTTGGCTGATCCAGGCCATATTACATATATATCAGCCACAACATGTACACTATATATACTTGGCTGATCCAGGCAATATGACATATATATTAGCCAGCCACACAATGTACACTATACATACGTGGCTGATCCAGGCAATATGACATATATATTAGCCAGCCACACCATGTACACTATACATACGTAGCTGATCCAGGCCATATTACAGATATATCAGCCAAACCATGTACACTATACATACTTGGCTGATCCAGGCAATATTACAGATATAACAGCCACACCATGTACAGTATACATACTTGGCTGATCCAGGCCATATTACAGATATGTCAGCCACACCATGTACACTATTCATATTTGGCTGATCCAGGCCATATTACAGTTATATCAGCCACACCATGTACACTATACAAACATGGCAGATCCAGGCCATATTAAAGATATATCAGCCAAACCATGTACACTATACATACTAGGCTGATCCAGACCATAATACAGATATATCAGCCACACCATGTACACTATACATACTAGGCTGATCCAGACAATAGTACAGATATATCGCCCAAACCATGTACACTATACATACTTGGCTGATCCAGGCCATATTACAGATGTATCAGCCAAACCATGTACACTATATATACTTGGCTGATCCAGGCCATAGTACAGATATATCAGCCACACCATGTACACTATACATACTTGGCTGATCCAGGCAATATGACAGATATTTCAGCCAAACCATGTACACTATACATACTTGTAGATATATCAGCCAAACCATGTACACTATACAAACTTGGCAGATCCAGGCCATATTACAGATATATCAGCAAAACCATGTACACTATACATACTAGGCTGATCCAGAACATAATACAGATATATCAGCCACATCATGTACACTATACATACTAGGCTGATCCAGACAATAGTACAGATATATCATCCAAACCATGTACACTATACATACTTGGCTGATCCTGGCCATATTACAGATATTTCAGCCAAACCATGTACACTATACATATTTTTAGATATATCAGCCAAACCATGTACACTATGCATATTTGGCTGATCCAGACCATATTACAGATATATCAGCCAAACCATGTAACCTATACATACTTGTAGATATATTAGCCAAGCTATGTACACAAAACATACATGGCTGATCCAGGCCATATTACAGATATATCATCCAAACCATATACACTATACATACTTGGCTGATCCAGGCCATATTACAGATATATCATCCAAACCATGTACACTATGCATACTTGGCTGATCCAGGCCATATTACAGATATATCAGCCAAACCATGTACACTATACATACTTGGCTGATCCAGGCCATATTACAGATATTTCAGCCAAATCATGTACACTATACATACTTGGCTGATCCAGGCCATATTACAGATATGTCAGCCAAACCATGTACACTATGCATACTTGGCTGATCCAGGCCATATTACAGATATGTCAGCCAAACTATATACACTATACATACTTGGCTGATCCAGGCCATATTACAGATATTTCAGCCAAACCATGTACACTATACAAACTTGGCTGATCCAGGCCATATTACAGATATATCAGCCAAACCATATACACTATACATACTTGGCTGATCTAGGCCATATTACAGATAGTTCAGCCAAACCATGTACACTATACATACTTGGCTGATCCAGGCCATATTACATATGTATCAGCCAAACCATGTACACTATGCATGCTTGGCTGATCCAGGCCATATTACAGATATATCAGCCAAACCATATACACTATACATACTTGGCTGATCCAGGCCATATTACAGATATATCAGCCAAACCATGTACACTATACATATATGGCTGATCCAGGCAATATTACAGATATATCAGCCACACCATGTACACTATACATACTTGGCTGATCCAGGGCATATTACAGATATATCAGCCACACCATGTACAGTATGCATACTTGGCTGATCCAGGGCATATTACAGATATATTAGCCACACCATGCACACTATACAAACTTGGCTGATCCAGGCAATATGACATATATATTAGCAAGCCACACCATGTACACTATACATACGTGGCTTATCCAGGCCATATTACAGATATATCAGCCAAACCATGTACACTATACATACTTGGCTGATCCAGGCAATATTACAGATATATCAGCCACACCATGTACAGTATACATACTTGGCTGATCCAGGCCATATTACAGATATATCAGCCACATCATGTACATTATACAAACTTGGCTGATCCAGGCCATATTACATATATATCAGCCAAATCATGTACACTATACATACCTGGCTGATCCAGGCAATATTACAGATATATCAGCCAAACCATGTACACTATACATACTTGGCTGATCCCGGCAATATTACAGATATATCATCCAAACCATGTACACTATATATACTTGGCATATACAGACCATATTACAGATATATCAGCCAAACTATGCACACTATGCTTACTTGGCTGATCCAGGCAAGATTACAAATATATCAGCCAAACCATGTACAATATATATACCTGGATGATCCAGACCATATTACAGATATATCAGCCAACCCATGTACACTATACATATATGGCTGATCCAGGCCATATTAAAGATATATCAGCCAAACCATGTACACTATACATAATTGGCTGATCCAGGCCATATTACAGATATATCAGCCACACCATGTACCCTATACATACTAGGCTGATCCAGACAATAGTACAGATATATCGTCCAAACCATGTACACTATACATACTTGGCTGATCCAGGCCATATTACAGATGTATCAGCCAAACTATGTACACTATATATACTTGGCTGATCCAGGCCATAGTACTGATATATCAGCCACACCATGTACACTATACATACTTGGCTGAACCAGGCAATATGACAGATATTTCAGCCAAACCATGTACACTATACATACTTGTAGATATATCAGCCAAACCATGTACACTATACAAACTTGGCAGATCCAGGCCATATTACAGATATATCAGCCAAACCATGTACAATATACGTACATGGATGATCCAGACCATATTACAGATATATCAGCCAAACCATGTACACTATACATACTTGGTAGATCCAGGCCATATTACAGATATATTAGCCAAACCATGTACACTACACATACATGGCTGATCCAGGCCATATTACATATATATCAGCCAAACCATGTACACTATACATATATGGCTGATCCAGGCCATATTAAAGATATATCAGCCAAACCATGTACACTATACATAATTGGCTGATCCAGGCCATATTACAGATATATCAGCCACACAATGTACACTACACACACATGGCTGATCCATGCAATATTACAGATATTTCAGCCGAACTATGTACACTATGCATATTAGGATGATCCAGGCCATGTTACAGATATATCAGCCAAACCATGTACACTATACATACTTGGCTGATCCAGGCAATATTACAAATATATCAGCCAAACCATGTACAATATACATACATGGATGATCCAGACCATATTACAGATATATCAGCCAAACCATGTACACTATACATACTTGGTAGATCCAGGCCATATTACAGATATATTAGCCAAACCATGTACACTACACATACATGGCTGATCCAGGCCATATTACATATATATCAGCCAAACCATGTACACTATACATACTTGGCTGATCCAGGCAATATTAAAGATATATCAGCCAAACCATGTACACTATACATATATGGCTAATCCAGGCCATAATAAAGATATAGCAGCCACACAATGTACACTATACAAACATGGCAGATCCAGGCCATATTAAAGATATATCAGCCAAACCATGTACACTATACATACTAGGCTGATCCAGACCATAATACAGATATATCAGCCACACCATGTACCCTATACATACTAGGCTGATCCAGACAATAGTACAGATATATCGTCCAAACCATGTACACTATACATACTTGGGTGATCCAGGCCATATTACAGATGTATCAGCCAAACTATGTACACTATATATACTTGGCTGATCCAGGCCATAGTACTGATATATCAGCCACACCATGTACACTATACATACTTGTCTGAACCAGGCAATATGACAGATATTTCAGCCAAACCATGTACACTATACATACTTGTAGATATATCAGCCAAACCATGTACACTATACAAACTTGGCAGATCCAGGCCATATTACAGATATATCAGCCAAACCATGTACACTATACATACTAGGCTGATCCAGAACATAATACAGATATATCAGCCACATCATGTACACTATACATACTAGGCTGATCCAGACAATAGTACAGATATATCATCCAAACCATGTACACTATACATACTTGGCTGATCCAGGCCATATTACAGATATATCAGCCAAACCATGTACACTATACATAATTGTAGATATATCAGCCAAACCATGTACACTATGCATACTTGGCTGATCCAGACCATATTACAGATATATCAGCCAAACCATGTAACCTATACATACTTGTTGATATATTAGCCAAGCTATGTACACAAAACATACATGGCTGATCCAGGCCATATTACAGATATATCAGCCAAACCATATACACTATACATACTTGGTAGATCCAGGCCATATTACAGATATATCATCCAAACCATGTACACTACACATACATGGCTGATCCAGGCCATATTACATATATATCAGCCAAACCATGTACACTATACATACTTGGCTGATCCAGGCAATATTACAGATATATCAGCCAAACCATGTACACTATACATATATGGCTGATCCAGGCCATATTAAAGATATAGCAGCCACACAATGTACACTATACATACTTGGCTGATCCAGGCCATATTACAGATATGTCAGCCACACCATGTACACTATACAAACATGGCAGATCCAGGCCATATTAAAGATATATCAGCCAAACCATGTACACTATACATACTAGGCTGATCCAGACCATAATACAGATATATCAGCCACACCATGTACACTATGCATACTAGGCTGATCCAGACAATAGTACAGATATATCGCCCAAACATGTACACTATACATACTTGGCTGATCCAGGCCATATTACAGATGTATCAGCCAAACCATGTACACTATATATACTTGGCTGATCCAGGCCATAGTACAGATATATCAGCCACACCATGTACACTATACATACTTGGCTGATCCAGGCAATATGACAGATATTTCAGCCAAACCATGTACACTATACATACTTGTAGATATATCAGCCAAACCATGTACACTATACAAACTTGGCAGATCCATGCCATATTACAGATATACCAGCAAAACCATGTACACTATACATACTAGGCTGATCCAGAACATAATACAGATATATCAGCCACATCATGTACACTATACATACTAGGCTGATCCAGACAATAGTACAGATATATCATCCAAACCATGTACACTATACATACTTGGCTGATCCAGGCCATATTACAGATATTTCAGTCAAACCATGTACACTATACATATTTTTAGATATATCAACCAAACCATGTACACTATGCATATTTGGCTGATCCAGACCATATTACAGATATATCAGCCAAACCATGTAACCTATACATACTTGTAGATATATTAGCCAAGCTATGTACACAAAACATACATGGCTGATCCAGGCCATATTACAGATATATCATCCAAACCATATACACTATACATACTTGGCTGATCCAGGCCATATTACAGATATATCATCCAAACCATGTACACTATGCATACTTGGCTGATCCAGGCCATATTACAGATATATCAGCCAAACCATGTACACTATACATACTTGGCTGATCCAGGCCATATTACAGACATTTCAGCCAAATCATGTACACTATACATACTTGGCTGATCCAGGCCATATTACAGATATGTCAGCCACAACATGTACACTATCCATACTTGGCTGATCCAGGCCATATTACAGATATTTCAGCCAAACAATATACACTATACATACTTGGCTGATCCAGGCCATATTACAGATATTTCAGCCAAACCATGTACACTATACAAACTTGGCTGATCCAGGCCATATTACAGATATATCAGCCAAACCATATACACTATACATACTTGGCTGATCTAGGCTATATTACAGATATTTCAGCCAAACCATGTACACTATACATACTTGGCTGATTGAGGCCATATTACATATGTATCAGCCAAACCATGTACACTATGCATACTTGGCTGATCCAGGCTATATTACAGATATATCAGCCAAACCATATACACTATACATACTTAGCTGATCCAGGCCATATTACAGATATATCAGCCAAACCATGTACACTATACATATATGGCTGATCCAGGCAATATTACAGATATATCAGCCACACCATGTACACTATACATACTTGGCTGATCCAGGGCATATTACAGATATATCAGCCACACCATGTACAGTATGCATACTTGGCTGATCCAGGGCATATTACAGATATATCAGCCACACCATGTACACTATACAAACTTGGCTGATCCAGGCAATATTACAGATATATTAGCCACACCATGTACAGTATACATACTTGGCTGATCCAGGCCATATTACAGATATATCAGCCACATCATGTACATTATACAAACTTGGCTGATCCATGCCATATTACATATATATCAGCCAAATCATGTACACTATACATACCTGGCTGATCCAGGCAATATTACAGATATATCAGCCAAACCATGTACACTATACATACTTGGCTGATCCCGTCAATATTACAGATATATCATCCAAACCATGTACACTATATATACTTGGCATATACAGACCATATTACAGATATATCAGCCAAACTATGCACACTATGCATACTTGGCTGATCCAGGCAAGATTACAAATATATCAGCCAAACCATGTACAATATACATACCTGGATGATCCAGACCATATTACAGATATATCAGCCAACCCATGTACACTATACATATATGGCTGATCCAGGCCATATTAAAGATATATCAGCCAAACCATGTACACTATACATAATTGGCTGATCCAGGCCATATTACAGATATATCAGCCACACAATGTACACTACACACACATGGCTGATCCATGCAATATTACAGATATTTCAGCCGAACCATGTACACTATGCATATTAGGATGATCCAGGCCATGTTACAGATATATCAGCCAAACCATGTACACTATACATACTTGGCTGATCCAGGCAATATTACAAATATATCAGCCAAACCATGTACAATATACATACATGGATGATCCAGACCATATTACGGATATATTAGCCAAACCATGTACACTACACATACATGGCTGATCCAGGCCATATTACATATATATCAGCCAAACCATGTACACTATACATACTTGGCTGATCCAGGCAATATTACAGATATATCAGCCAAACCATGTACACTATACATATATGGCTGATCAAGGCCATAATAAGGATATAGCAGCCACACAATGTACACTATACATACTTGGCTGATCCAGGCCATATTACAGATATGTCAGCCAAGCCATGTACACTATGCATATATGGCTGATCCAGGCACTATTACAGATATATCAGCCACACCATGTACACTATTCATACTTGGCTGATCCAGGTCATATTACAGATATATCAGCCACACCATGTACACTATACAAACATGGCAGATCCAGGCCATATTAAAGATATATCAGCCAAACCATGTACACTATACATACTAGGCTGATCCAGACCATAATACAGATATATCAGCCACACCATGTACACTATACATACTAGGCTGATCCAGACAATAGTACAGATATATCGTCCACACCATGTACACTATGCATACTTGGCTGATCCAGGCCATATTACAGATGTATCAGCCAAACTATGTACACTATATATACTTGGCTGATCCAGGCCATATTACTGATATATCAGCCACACCATGTACACTATACATACTTGGCTGAACCAGGCAATATGACAGATATTTCAGCCAAACCATGTACACTATACATACTTGTAGATATATCAGCCAAACCATGTACACTATACAAACTTGGCAGATCCAGGCCATATTACAGATATATCAGCCAAACCATGTACACTATACATACTAGGCTGATCCAGAACATAATACAGATATATCAGCCACATCATGTACACTATACATACTAGGCTGATCCAGACAATAGTACAGATATATCATCCAAACCATGTACACTATACATACTTGGCTGATCCAGGCCATATTACAGATATTTCAGCCAAACCATGTACACTATACATAATTGTAGATATATCAGCCAAACCATGTACACTATGCATACTTGGCTGATCCAGACCATATTACAGATATATCAGCCAAACCATGTAACCTATACATACTTGTAGATATATTAGCCAAGCTATGTACACAAAACATACATGGCTGATCCAGGCCATATTACAGATATATCATCCAAACCATGTACACTATACATACTTGGCTGATCCAGGCCATATTACAGATATATCAGCCAAACCATGTACACTATACATACTTGGCTGATCCAGGCCATATTACAGATATTTCAGCCAAACCATGTACACTATACATACTTGGCTGATCCAGGCCATATTACAGATATGTCAGCCAAACCATGTACACTATGCACAGTTGGCTGATCCAGGCCATATTACAGATATTTCAGCCAAACCATGTACACTATACAAACTTGGCTGATCCAGGCCATATTACAGATATATCAGCCAAACCATGTACACTATACATACTTGGCTGATCCAGGCCATATTACAGATATATCAGCCACATCATGTACATTATACAAACTTGGCTGATCCAGGCCATATTACATATATATCAGCCACAACATGTACACTATACATACTTGGCTGATCCAGGCAATATGACATATATATTAGCCAGCCACACAATGTACACTATACATACGTGGCTGATCCAGGCAATATGACATATATATTAGCCAGCCAAACCATGTACACTATACATACGAAGCTGATCCAGGCCATATTACAGATATATCAGCCAAACCATGTACACTATACATACTTGGCTGATCCAGGCAATATTACAGATATATCAGACACACCATGTAGAGTATACATACTTGGCAGATCCAGGCCATATTACAGATATATCAGCCACATCATGTACATTATACAAACTTGGCTGATCCAGGCCATATTACATATATATCAGCCAAACCATGTACACTATACATACTTGGCTGATCCAGGCAATATTACAGATATATCATCCAAACCATGTACACTATATATACTTGGCATATACAGACCATATTACAGATATATCAGCCAAACCATGCACACTATGCATACTTGGCTGATCCAGGCAAGATTACAAATATATTAGCCAAACCATGTACAATATACATACCTGGATGATCCAGACCATATTACATATATATCAGCCAAACCATGTACACTATACATGCTTGGCAGTTCCAGGCCATATTACAGATATATCAGCCAAACCATGTACACTATACATATATGGCTGATCCAGGCCATATTAAAGATATATCAGCAAAACCATGTGCACTATACATAATTGGCTGATCCAGGCCATATTACAGATATCAGCCACACAATGTACACTACACACACATGGCTGATCTATGCAATATTACAGATATTTCAGCCGAACTATGTACACTATGCATATTAAGATGATCCAGACCATATTACAGATATATCAGCCAAACCATATACATATACATATTTGGCTGATCCAGGCCATATTACAGATATATCAGCCAATCCATGTACACTATACATACTTGGCTGATCCAGGCAATATTACAAATATATCAGCCAAACCATGTACAATATACATACATGGATTATCCAGACCATATTACAGATATATCACCCAAACCATGTACACTATACATACTTGGTAGATCCAGGCCATATTACATATATATCAGCCAAACCATGTACACTACACATACTTGGCTGATCCAGGCCATATTACATATATATCAGCCAAACCATGTACACTATACATACTTGGCTGATCCAGGCAATATTACAGATATATCAGCCAAACCATGTACACTATACATATATGGCTGATCCAGGCCATATTAAAGATATTGCAGCCACACAATGTACACTATACATACTTGGCTGATCCAGGCCATATTACAGATATATCAGCCACACCATGTACACTATACAAACTTGGCAGATCGAGGCCATATTACAGATATATCAGCCAAACCATGTACACTATACATACTAGGCTGATCCAGACCATAATACAGATATATCAGCCACACCATGTACACTATACATACTAGGCTGATCCAGACAATAGTACCGATATATCATCCAAACCATGTACACTATACATACTTGGCTGATCCAGGCCATATTACAGATGTATCAGCCAAACTATGTACACTATATATATATGGCTGATCCAGGCCATATTAAAGATATATCAGCCACACAATGTACACTATACACACTTGGTAGATCCAGGCCATATTACATATATATCAGCCAAACCATGTACACTATACATACTTGGCTGATCCAGGCAATATTACAGATATATCATCCAAACCATGTACACTATATATACTTGGCATATCCAGACCATATTACAGATATATCATCCAAACCATGTACACTATACATACCTGGCTGATCCAGGCCATATTACAGATATATCAGCCAAACCATGTACACTACACATACATGGCTGATCCATGCCATATTACATATATATCAGCCAAACCATGTACACTATACATACTTGGTAGATCCAGGCCATATTACAGATATATCAGCCAAACCATGTACACTACACATACATGGCTGATCGAGGCCATATTACAGATATATCAGCCACACCATGTACACTATACAAACTTGGCAGATCCAGGCTATATTACAGATATATCAGCCAAACCATGTACACTATACAAACTTGGCTGATCCAGGCCATATTACAGATATATCAGCCACACCATGTACACTATGCATATTTGGCTGATCCAGGCCATATTACAGATATATCAGCCAAATCATGTACACTATGCAAACTTGGCTGATACAGGCCATATTACATATATATCAGCCACAACATGTACACTATACATACTTGGCTGATCCAGGCAATATTACAGATATATCAGCCAAACCATGTACACTATGCATACGTGGCTGATCCAGACCATATTACATATATATTAGCCAAACCATGTACACTATGCATACTTGGCTGATCCAGGCAATATTACAGATATATCCGCCAAACCATGTACACTATACATACCTGGCTGATCCAGGCAATATTACAGATATATCATCCAAACCATGTACACTATATATACTTGGCATATCCAGACCATATTACAGATATATCAGCCAAACCATGCACACTATGCATACTTGGCTGATCCAGGCAATATTACAAATATATCAGCCAAACCATGTACAATATACATACTTGGATGATCCAGACCATATTACAGATATATCAGCCAAACCATGTACACTATACAAACTTGGTAGATCCAGGCCATATTACATATATATCAGCCAAACCATGTACACTATACATACTTGGCTGATCCAGGCAATATTACAGATATATCAGCCAAACCATGCACACTATGCATACTTGGCTGATCCAGGCAATATTACAAATATATCAGCCAAACCATGTACAATATACATACTTGGATGATCCAGACCATATTACAGATATATCAGCCAAACCATGTACACTATACAAACTTGGTAGATCCAGGCCATATTACATATATATCAGCCAAACCATGTACACTATACATACTTGGCTGATCCAGGCAATATTACAGATATATCAGCCAAACCATGCACACTATGCATACTTGGCTGATCCAGGCAATACTACAAATATATCAGCCAAACCATGTACAATATACATACTTGGATGATCCAGACCATATTACAGATATATCAGCCAAACCATGTACACTATACATACTTGGCTGATCCAGGCCATATTGCAGATATATCAGCCAAACCATGTACACTATACATATTTGGCTGATCCAGGCCATATTACAGATATTTCAGCCAAACCATGTACACTATACATACTTGGCTGATCCAGGCCATATTACAGATATGTCAGCCAACCCATGTACACTATACATACTGTGCTGATCCAGGCCATATTACAGATATATCAGCCAAACCATGTACACTATACATACTTGGCTGATCCAGGCAATATTACAGATATATCAGCTACACCATGTACACTGTACAAACTTGGCTGATCCTGGCAATAGTACAGATATATCAGCCAAACCATGCACACTATGCATACTTGGCTGATCCAGGCAATATTACAAATATATCAGCCAAACAATGTATAATATACATACTTGGATGATCCAGACCATATTACAGATATATCAGCCAAACCATGTACACTATACATACTTGGTAGATCCAGGCCATATTACAGATATATCAGCCAAACCATGTACACTATACGTATATGGCTGATCCAGGCCATATTAAAGATATATCAGCCAAACCATGTACACTATACATAATTGGCTGATCCAGGCCATATTACAGATATATCAGCCACACAATGTACACTACACACACATGGCTGATCCATGCAATATTACAGATATATCCGCCAAACCATGTACACTATACATATATGGCTGATCCAGGCAATATTACAGATATATCAGCCACACCATGTACACTATTCATACTTGGCTGATCCAGGCCATATTACAGATATATCAGCCACACCATGTACACTATACAAACTTGGCAGATCCAGGCCATATTACAGATATATCAGCCAAACCAGGTACACTATACACACTAGGCTGATCCAGACCATAATACAGATATATCAGCCACACCATGTACACTATACATACTAGGATGATCCAGACCATATTACAGATATATCAGCCACACCATGTACACTATACATACTTGGCTGATCCAGGCCATATTACAGATGTATCAGCCAAACTATGTACACTATATATACTTGGCTGATCCAGGCCATATTACAGATATTTCAGCCAAACCATGTACACTATGCATACTTGTAGATATATCAGCCAAACCAAGTACACTATGCATACTTGGCTGATCCAGACCATATTACAGATATATCAGCCAAACCATGTAACCTATACATACATGTAGATATATTAGCCAAGCTATGTACACAAAACATACTTGGCTGATCCAGGCCATATTACAGATATATCATCCAAACCATGTACACTATACATACTAGGATGATCCAGACCATATTACAGATATATCAGCCACACCATGTACACTATACATACTTGGCTGATCCAGGCCATATTACAGATGAATCAGCCAAACCATGTACACTATACATACTTGGCTGATCCAGACCATATTACAGATATATCAGCCACACCATGTACACTATACATACTTGGCTGATCCAGGCCATATTACATATATATCAGCCAAACCATGTACACTATACATACTTGGCTGATCCAGGCCATAGTACAGATATGTCAGCCAAACCATGTACACTATACATACTTGGCTGATCCAGGCCATATTACAGATATATCAGCCAAACCATGTACACTATACATACTTCGCTGATCCAGGCCATATTACAGATATATCAGCCAAACCATATACACTATTCATACTTGGCTGATCCAGGCCATATTACAGATAGTTCAGCCAAACCATGTACACTATACATACTTGGCTGTTCCAGGCCATATTACAGATATATCAGCCAAACCATGTACACTACACAAACTTGGCTGATCCAGGCCATAGTACAGATATATCAGCCACACCATGTACACTATGCATATTTGGCTGTTCCAGGCAATATTACAGATATATCAGCCACATCATGTACACTATACAAACTTGGCTGATCCAGGCCATATTACATATATATCAGCCACAACATGTACACTATACATACTTTGCTGATCCAGGCAATATGACATGTATATTAGCGAGCCACACCATGTACACTATACATACGTGGCTGATCCAGGCCATATTTCAGATATATCAGCCAAACCATGTACACTATACATACTTGGCTGATCCAGGCCATATTACAGATATATCAGCCAAACCATATACACTATACATACTTGGCTGATCCAGGCCATATTACAGATATATCAGCCAAACCATGTACACTATACATATATGGCTGATCCAGGCACTATTACAGATATATCAGCCACACCATGTACACTATACATACGTGGCTGATCCAGGGCATATTACATATATATCAGCCACACCATGTACACTATGCATACTTTGCTGATCCAGGGCATATTACAGATATATCAGCCACACCTTGTACACTATGCATACTTGGCTGATCCAGACCATATTACAGATATATCAGCCAAACCATGTAACCTATACATACTTGTAGATATATTAACCAAGCTATGTACACAAAACATACTTGGCTGATCCAGGCCATATTACAGATATTTCAGCCAAACCATGTACACTATACATACTTGGCTGATCCAGGCCATATTACAGATATATCAGCCAAACCATATACACTATACATACTTGGCTGATCCAGGCCATATTACAGATATATCAGCCAAACCATGTACACTATACATATATGGCTGATCCATGCAATATTACAGATATATCAGCCACACCATGTACACTATACATACGTGGCTGATCCAGGGCATATTACATATATATCAGCCACACCATGTACACTATGCATACTTGGCTGATCCAGGCCAACTTACAGATATATCAGCCAAGCTATGTACACTATATATACTTGGCATATCCAGACCATATTACAGATATATCAGCCAAACCATGCATACTATGCATACTTGGCTGATCCAGGCAATATTACAATTATATCAGCCAAACCATGTACACTATATATACTTGGCATATCCAGACCATATTACAGATATATCAGCCAAACCATGCACACTATCCATACTTGGCTGATCCCGGCAATATTACAAATATATCAGCCAAACCATGTACAATATACATACTTGGATGATCCAGACCATATTACAGATATATCATCCAAACCATGTACACTATATATACTTGGCATATCCAGACCATATTACAGATATATCAGCCAAACCATGCACACTATGCATACTTGGCTGATCCAGGCAATATTACAGATATATCAGCCAAACCATGTACACTATACATACTTGGTAGATCCAGGCCATATTACAGATATATCAGCCAAACCATGTACACTATACATACTTGGCTGATCCAGGCCATATTACAGATATGTCAGCCAAACCATGTACACTATACATACTTGGCTGATCCAGGCCATATTACAGATATATCAGCCAAACCATGTACACTATACATACTTGGCTGATCCATGCAATATTACAGATATTTCAGCCGAACTATGTACACTATGCATATTAGGATGATCCAGACCATATTACAGATATATCAGCCAAACCATGTACACTATGCATATTAGGATGATCCAGACCATATTACAGATATATCTGCCAAACCATATACACTATGCATACTTGGCTGATCCAGGCCAACTTACAGATATATCATCCAAGCTATGTACACTATATATACTTGGATGATCCAGGCCATGTTACAGATATATCAGCCAAACCATGTACACTATACATACTTGGCTGATCCAGGCCATATTACAGATATATCAGCCAAGCTATGTACACTATACATATTTGGCTGATCCAGGCCATATTACAGATATATCAGCCAAACCATGTACACTATACATTCTTGGCTGATCCAGGCCATATTACAGATATTTCAGCCAAACCATGTACACTATTCATATTAGGATGATCCAGACCATATTACAGATATATCAGCCACACCATGTACACTATACATACTTGGCTGATCCAGGCCATGTTACAGATATATCAGCCACACCATGTACACTATACATACTTGGCTGATCCAGGCCATATTACAGATATATCAGCCAAACATGTACACTATATACTGGCTGATCCAGGCCATATTACAGATATATCAGCCAAACATGTACACTATACATACTTGGCTGATCCAGGCCATATTACAGATATATCAGCCAAACCATGTACACTATACATACTTGGCTGATCCAGGCCATATTACAGATATATCATCCAAACCATGTACACTATACATACTTGGCTGATCCAGACCATATTACAGATATATCAGCCAACCATGTACACTATACATACTTGGCTGATCCAGGCCATATTACAATTGATCCAGGCCATATTACAGATATATCAGCCAAACCATGTACACTATACATACTTGGCTGATCCAGGCCATATTACAGATATATCAGCCAAACCATGTACACTATACATACTTGGCTGATCCAGGCCATATTACAGATATATCAGCCAAACCATGTACACTATACATACTTGGCTGATCCAGGCCATATTACAGATATATCAGCCAAACCATGTACACTATACATACTTGGCTGATCCAGGCCATATTACAGATATATCAGCCAAACCATATACACTATACATACTTGGCTGATCTAGGCCATATTACAGATATTTCAGCCAAACCATGTACACTATACATACTTGGCTGATCCAGGCCATATTACATATATATCAGCCAAACCATGTACACTATGCATACTTGGCTGATCCAGGCCATATTACAGATATATCAACCAAACCATATACACTATACATACTTGGCTGATCCAGGCCATATTACAGATATATCTTCCAAACCATGTACACTATACATATATGGCTGATCCAGGCAATATTACAGATATATCAGCCATACCATGTACACTATACATACTTGGCTGATCCAGGGCATATTACAGATATATCAGCCAAACCATGTACACTATACATACTTGGCTGATCCAGGCCATATTACAGATATTTCAGCCAAACCATGTACACTATACATACTTGGCTGATCCAGGCCATATTACAGATATATCAGCCAAACCATGTACACTATACATACTTGGCTGATCCATGCCATATTACAGATATATCAGCCAAACCATATACACTATACATACTTGGCTGATCTAGGCCATATTACAGATATATCAGCCAAACCATGTACACTATACATACTTGGCTGATCCAGGCCATATTACAGATATATCAGCCAAACCATGTACACTATACATACTTGGCTGATCCAGGCCATTTTACTGATATATCAGACAAACCATATACACTATACATACTTGGCTGATCTAGGCCATATTACAGATATATCAGCCAAACCATATACACTATACATACTTGGCTGATCCAGGCCATATTACAGATATATCAGCCAAACAATGAACACTATGCATAATGGCTGATCCAGGCAATATTACAGATATATCAGCCACACGATGTACACTATACATACTTGGCTGATCCAGGCCATATTACAGATATATCAGCCACACAATGTACAGTATACATACTTGGCTGATCCAGGGCATATTACAGATATATCAGCCAAACCATGTACACTATACAAACTTTGCTGATCCAGTCAATATGACATATATATTAGCCAGCCAAACCATGTACACTATACATACTTGGCTGATCCAGGTAATATTACAGATATGTCAGTCACACCATGTACAGTATACATACGTGGCTGATCCAGGCCATATTACAGATATATCAGCCACATTATGTACATTATACAAACTTGGCTGATCCAGGCCATATTACATATATATCAGCCACAAAATGTATACTATACATATTGGCTGATCCAGGCAATATGACATATATATTAGCCAGCCACACCATGTAAACTATACATACGAGGCTGATCCATGCCATATTACAGATATATCAGCCAAACCATGTACACTATACATACTTAGCTGATCCAGGTAATATTACAGATATATCAGCCACACCATGTACATTATACAAACTTGGCTGATCCAGGCCATATTACATATATATCAACCACAAAATGTACACTATGCATACTTGGCTGATCCAGGCCATATTACAGATGCATCAGCCAAACTATGTATACTATATATACTTGGATGATCCAGGCCATAGTACAGATATATCAGCCACACCATGTACACTATACATACTTGGCTGATCCAGGCCATATTACAGATATATCAGCCAAACAATGTCCACTATACATACTTGGCTGATCCAGGCCATATTACAGATATTTCAGCCAAACCATGTACACTATACATACTTGGCTGATCCAGGCCATATTACAGATATATCAGCCAAACCATGTACACTATACATACTTGGCTGATCCAGGCCATATTACAGATATATCAGCCAAACCATATACACTATACATACTTGGCTGATCCAGGCCATATTACAGATATATCAGCCAAACCATGTACACTATACATACTTGGCTGATCCAGGCCATATTACATATATATCAGCCAAACCATGTACACTATGCATACTTGGCTGATCCAGGCCATATTACAGATATATCAGCCAAAACATATACACTATACATACTTGGCTGATCCAGGTAATATTACAGATATATCAGCCACACCATGTACATTATACAAACTTGGCTGATCCAGGCCATATTACATATATATCAACCACAAAAACACAACAACCACCACAAAACAAAAACCAGCCACACCATGTACACTATACATACGTGGCTGATCCATGCCATATTATAGATATATCATCCAAACCATGTACACTATACATACTAGGCTGATCCAGGCCATATTACAGATATATCATCCAAACCATGTACACTATTCATACTAGGCTGATCCAGACCATATTACAGATATATCAGCCAAACCATGTACACTATACATACTTGGCTGATCCAGGCCATATTACAGATGCATCAGCCAAACTATGTACACTATATATACTTGGCTGATCCAGGCCATAGTACAGATATATCAGCCACACCATGTACACTATACATACTTGGCTGATCCAGCAATATACAGATATTTCAGCCAAACCATGTACACTATACATACTTGATCCAGACCATATTACAGATATATCAGCCAAACCATATACACTATACATACTTGGCTGATCTAGGCCATATTACAGATATATCAGCCAAACCATGTACACTATACATACTTGGCTGATCCAGGCCATATTACATATATATCAGCCAAACCATGTACACTATGCATACTTGGCTGATCCAGGCCATATTACAGATATATCAGCCAAACCATATACACTATACATACTTGGCTGATCCAGGCCATATTACAGATATATCAGCCAAACCATGTACAGTATACATACTTGGCTGATCCAGGGCATATTATATATATATCAGCCACACCATGTACACTATACATACGTGGCTGATCCAGGCCCTATTACAGATATATCAGCCAAACCATGTACACTATACATACTTGGCTGATCCAGGTAATATTACAGATATATCAGTCACACCATGTACAGTATACATACTTGGCTGATCCAGGCCATATTACAGATATATCAGCCACATTATGTACATTATACAAACTTGGCTGATCCAGGCCATATTACATATATATCAGCCACAAAATGTATACTATACATACTTGGCTGATCCAGGCAATATGACATATATATTAGCCAGCCACACCATGTACACTATACATACGTGGCTGATCCATGCCATATTACAGATATATCAGCCAAACCATGTACACTATACATACTTGGCTGATCCAGGTAATATTACAGATATATCAGCCACACCATGTACATTATACAAACTTGGCTGATCCAGGCCATATTACATATATATCAACCACAAAATGTACACTATACATACTTGGCTGATCCAGGCAATATGACATATATATTAGCCAGCCACACCATGTACACTATACATACGTGGCTGATCCATGCCATATTACAGATATATCATCCAAACCATGTACACTATTCATACTAGGCTGATCCAGGCCATATTACAGATATATCATCCAAACCATGTACACTATACATACTAGGCTGATCCAGACCATATTACAGATATATCAGCCACACCATGTACACTATGCATACTTGGCTGATCCAGGCCATATTACAGATGCATCAGCCAAACAATGTACACTATATATACTTGGCTGATCCAGGCCATAGTACAGATATATCAGCCACACCATGTACACTATACATACTTGGCTAATCCAGGCCATATTACAGATATATCAGCCAAACCATGTCCACTATACATACTTGGCTGATCCAGGCCATATTACAGATATTTCAGCCAAACCATGTACACTATACATACTTGGCTGATCCAGGCCATATTACAGATATATCAGTCAAACCATGTACACTATACATACTTGGCTGATCCAGGCCATATTACAGATATATCAGCCAAACCATAAACACTATACATACTTGGCTGATCTAGGCCATATTACAGATATTTCAGCCAAACCATGTACACTATATAGTATATACTTGGCTGATCCAGGCCATATTACATATGTATCAGCCAAACCATATACACCATACATACTTGGCTGATCCAGGTAATATTACAGATATATCAGCCACACCATGTACATTATACAAACTTGGCTGATCCAGGCCATATTACATATATATCAACCACAAAATGTACACTATACATTCTTGGCTGATCCAGGCAATATGACATATATATTAGCCAGCCACACCATGTACACTATACATACGTGGCTGATCCATGCCATATTACAGATATATCATCCAAACCATGTACACTATACATACTAGGCTGATCCAGGCCATATTACAGATATATCATCCAAACCAAGTACACTATACATACTAGGCTGATCCAGACCATATTACAGATACATCAGCCACACCATGTACACTATGCATACTTGGCTGATCCAGGCCATATTACAGATGCATCAGCCAAACTATGTATACTATATATACTTGGATGATCCAGGCCATAGTACAGATATATCAGCCACACCATGTACACTATACATACTTGGCTGATCCAGGCCATATTACAGATATATCAGCCAAACAATGTCCACTATACATACTTGGCTGATCCAGGCCATATTACAGATATTTCAGCCAAACCATGTACACTATACATACTTGGCTGATCCAGGCCATATTACAGATATATCAGCCAAACCATGTACACTATACATACTTGGCTGATCCAGGCCATATTACAGATATATCAGCCAAACCATGTACACTATACATACTTGGCTGATCCAGGCCATATTACAGATATATCAGCCAACCATGTACACTATACATACTTGGCTGATCCAGGCCATATTACATATATCAGCCACACCATGTACACTATACATACTAGGCTGATCCAGACAATAGTACAGATATATCGTCCACACCATGTACACTATGCATACTTGGCTGATCCAGGCCATATTACAGATGTATCAGCCAAACTATGTACACTATATATACTTGGCTGATCCAGGCCATATTACTGATATATCAGCCACACCATGTACACTATACATACTTGGCTGAACCAGGCAATATGACAGATATTTCAGCCAAACCATGTACACTATACATACTTGTAGATATATCAGCCAAACCATGTACACTATACAAACTTGGCAGATCCAGGCCATATTACAGATATATCAGCCAAACCATGTACACTATACATACTTGTAGATATATCAGCCACACCATGTACACTATACATACTAGGCTGATCCAGACAATAGTACAGATATATCGTCCACACCATGTACACTATGCATACTTGGCTGATCCAGGCCATATTACAGATGTATCAGCCAAACTATGTACACTATATATACTTGGCTGATCCAGGCCATATTACTGATATATCAGCCACACCATGTACACTATACATATTGGAGAACCAGACAATATTACAGATATATCAGCCAAACCATATACACTATACATACTTGGCTGATCTAGGCCATATTACAGATATGTCAGCCAAACCATGTACACTAAACATACTTGGCTGATCCAGGCCATATTACATATATATCAGCCAAACCATGTACACTATGCATACTTGGCTGATCCAGGCCATATTACAGATATATCAGCCAAACCATATACACTATACATACTTGGCTGATCCAGGCCATATTACAGATATATCAGCCAAACCATGTACACTATACATATATGGCTGATCCAGGCAATATTACAGATATATCAGCCACACCATGTACACTATACATACTTGGCTGATCCAGGGCATATTACAGATATATCAGCCAGACCATGTACAGTATACATACTTGGCTGATCCAGGGCATATTATATATATATCAGCCACACCATGTACACTATACATACGTGGCTGATCCAGGCCCTATTACAGATATATCAGCCAAACCATGTACACTATACATACTTGGCTGATCCAGGTAATATTACAGATATATCAGTCACACCATGTACAGTATACATACTTGGCTGATCCAGGCCATATTACAGATATATCAGCCACATTATGTACATTATACAAACTTGGCTGATCCAGGCCATATTACATATATATCAGCCACAAAATGTATACTATACATACTTGGCTGATCCAGGCAATATGACATATATATTAGCCAGCCACACCATGTACACTATACATACGTGGCTGATCCATGCCATATTACAGATATATCA
>CM026397.1:87626495-87639112 GCA_014843695.1 Archivesica marissinica | reverse complement strand
TGTACCTAGAAGGTCGGTGTGCACGTCTGTGCTAGGTATATGGTGTACCTAGAAGGTCGGTGTGCACGTCTGTGCTAGGTATATGGTGTACCTAGAAGGTCGGTGTGCACGTCTGTGCTAGGTATATGGTGTACCTAGAAGGTCGGTGTGCACGTCTGTGCTAGGTATATGGTGTACCTAGAAGGTCGGTGTGCACGTCTGTGCTAGGTATATGGTGTACCTAGAAGGTCGGTGTGCACGTCTGTGCTAGGTATATGTTGTACCTAGAAGGTCGGTGTGCACGTCTGTGCTAGGTATATGGTGTACCTAGAAGGTCGGTGTGCACGTCTGTGCTAGGTATATGGTGTACCTAGAAGGTCGGTGTGCACGTCTGTGCTAGGTATATGGTGTACCTAGAAGGTCGGTGTGCACGTCTGTGCTAGGTATATGGTGTACCTAGAAGGTCGGTGTGCACGTCTGTGCTAGGTATATGTTGTACCTAGAAGGTCGGTGTGCACGTCTGTGCTAGGTATATGTTGTACCTAGAAGGTCGGTGTGCACGTCTGTGCTAGGTATATGTTGTACCTAGAAGGTCGGTGTGCACGTCTGTGCTAGGTATATGGTGTACCTAGAAGGTCGGTGTGCACGTCTGTACTAGGTATATGTTGTACCTAGAAGGTCGGTGTGCACGTCTGTGCTAGGTATATGGTGTACCTAGAAGGTCGGTGTGCACGTCTGTGCTAGGTATATGGTGTACCTAGAAGGTCGGTGTGCACGTCTGTGCTAGGTATATGGTGTACCTAGAAGGTCGGTGTGCACGTCTGTGCTAGGTATATGGTGTACCTAGAAGGTCGGTGTGCACGTCTGTGCTAGGTATATGTTGTACCTAGAAGGTCGGTGTGCACGTCTGTGCTAGGTATATGTTGTACCTAGAAGGTCGGTGTGCACGTCTGTGCTAGGTATATGGTGTACCTAGAAGGTCGGTGTGCACGTCTGTGCTAGGTATATGGTGTACCTAGAAGGTCGGTGTGCACGTCTGTGCTAGGTATATGTTGTACCTAGAAGGTCGGTGTGCACGTCTGTGCTAGGTATATGGTGTACCTAGAAGGTCGGTGTGCACGTCTGTGCTAGGTATATGGTGTACCTAGAAGGTCGGTGTGCACGTCTGTGCTAGGTATATGGTGTACCTAGAAGGTCGGTGTGCACGTCTGTGCTAGGTATATGTTGTACCTAGAAGGTCGGTGTGCACGTCTGTGCTAGGTATATGTTGTACCTAGAAGGTCGGTGTGCACGTCTGTGCTAGGTATATGGTGTACCTAGAAGGTCGGTGTGCACGTCTGTGCTAGGTATATGGTGTACCTAGAAGGTCGGTGTGCTAGGTATATGTTGTACTAGAAGGTCGGTGTGCACGTCTGTGCTAGGTATATGGTGTACCTAGAAGGTCGGTGTGCACGTCTGTACTAGGTATATGGTGTACCTAGAAGGTCGGTGTGCTAGGTATATGTTGTATCTAGAAGGTCGGTGTGCACGTCTGTGCTAGGTATATGGTGTACCTAGAAGGTCGGTGTGCACGTCTGTGCTAGGTATATGGTGTACCTAGAAGGTCGGTGTGCACGTCTGTGCTAGGTATATGTGTACCTAGAAGGTCGGTGTGCACGTCTGTGCTAGGTATATGGTGTACCTAGAAGGTCGGTGCACGTCTGTGCTAGGTATATGGTGTACCTAGAAGGTCGGTGTGCACGTCTGTGCTAGGCTGTCTAGGTATATGTGTACCTAGAAGGTCGGTGTGCACGTCTGTGCTAGGTATATGGTGTACCTAGAAGGTCGGTGTGCACGTCTGTGCTAGGTATATGGTGTACCTAGAAGGTCGGTGTGCACGTCTGTGCTAGGTATATGTTGTACCTAGAAGGTCGGTGTGCACGTCTGTGCTAGGTATATGTTGTACCTAGAAGGTCGGTGCACGTCTGTGCTAGGTATATGGTGTACCTAGAAGGTCGGTGTGCACGTCTGTGCTAGGTATATGGTGTACCTAGAAGGTCGGTGTGCACGTCTGTGCTAGGTATATGTTGTACCTAGAAGGTCGGTGTGCACGTCTGTGCTAGGTATATGTTGTACCTAGAAGGTCGGTGTGCACGTCTGTGCTAGGTATATGGTGTACCTAGAAGGTCGGTGTGCACGTCTGTGCTAGGTATATGGTGTACCTAGAAGGTCGGTGTGCTAGGTATATTGTACTAGAAGGTCGGTTGCACGTCTGTGCTAGGTATATGGTGTACCTAGAAGGTCGGTGTGCACGTCTGTACTAGGTATATGGTGTACCTAGAAGGTCGGTGTGCTAGGTATATGTTGTACCTAGAAGGTCGGTGTGCACGTCTGTGCTAGGTATATGGTGTACCTAGAAGGTCGGTGTGCACGTCTGTGCTAGGTATATGGTGTACCTAGAAGGTCGGTGTGCACGTCTGTGCTAGGTATATGGTGTACCTAGAAGGTCGGTGTGCACGTCTGTGCTAGGTATATGGTGTACCTAGAAGGTCGGTGTGCACGTCTGTGCTAGGTATATGGTGTACCTAGAAGGTCGGTGTGCACGTCTGTGCTAGGTATATGGTGTACCTAGAAGGTCGGTGTGCACGTCTGTGCTAGGTATATGGTGTACCTAGAAGGTCGGTGTGCACGTCTGTGCTAGGTATATGGTGTACCTAGAAGGTCGGTGTGCACGTCTGTGCTAGGTATATGGTGTACCTAGAAGGTCGGTGTGCACGTCTGTGCTAGGTATATGGTGTACCTAGAAGGTCGGTGTGCACGTCTGTGCTAGGTATATGATGTACCTAGAAGGTCGGTGTGCACGTCTGTGCTAGGTATATGGTGTACCTAGAAGGTCGGTGTGCACGTCTGTGCTAGGTATATGGTGTACCTAGAAGGTCGGTGTGCACGTCTGTACTAGGTATATGGTGTACCTAGAAGGTCGGTGTGCACGTCTGTGCTAGGTATATGATGTACCTAGAAGGTCGGTGTGCACGTCTGTACTAGGTATATGTTGTACCTAGAAGGTCGGTGTGCACGCCTGTGCTAGGTATATGATGTACCTAGAAGGTCGGTGTGCTAGGTATACGCCTGTACTAGGTATATGTTGTACCTAGAATGTCGGTGTTCACGTCTGTACTAGGTATATGTTGTACCTAGAAGGTCGGTGTGCACGTCTGTACTAGGTATATGGTGTACCTAGAAGGTCGGGTGCACGTCTGTGCTAGGTATATGATGTACCTAGAAGGTCGGTGTTCACGTCTGTACTAGGTATATGTTGTACCTAGAAGGTCGGTGTGCACGTCTGTACTAGGTATATGTTGTACCTAGAAGGTCGGTGTGCACGTCTGTACTAGGTATATGTTGTACCTAGAAGGTCGGTGTGCACGCCTGTGCTAGGTATATGGTGTACCTAGAAGGTCGGTGTGCACGTCTGTACTAGGTATATGTTGTACCTAGAAGGTCGGTGTGCACGTCTGTGCTAGGTATATGTTGTACCTAGAAGGTCGGTGTGCACGTCTGTGCTAGGTATATGTTGTACCTAGAAGGTCGGTGTGCACGTCTGTGCTAGGTATATGTGTACCTAGAAGGTCGGTGTGCACGCCTGTGCTAGGTATATGGTGTACCTAGAAGGTCGTGTGCACGTCTGTGCTAGGTATATGTTGTACCTAGAAGGTCGGTGTGCACGTCTGTGCTAGGTATATGGTGTACCTAGAAGGTCGGTGTGCACGTCTGTACTAGGTATATGTGTACCTAGAAGGTCGGTGTGCACGTCTGTGCTAGGTATATGGTGTACCTAGAAGGTCGGTGTGCACGTCTGTGCTAGGTATATGGTGTACCTAGAAGGTCGGTGTGCACGTCTGTGCTAGGTATATGATGTACCTAGAAGGTCGGTGTGCACGTCTGTACTAGGTATATGTTGTACCTAGAAGGTCGGTGTGCACGCCTGTGCTAGGTATATGATGTACCTAGAAGGTCGGTGTGCACGTCTGTACTAGGTATATGGTGTACCTAGAAGGTCGGTGTGCACGTCTGTACTAGGTATATGTTGTACCTAGAAGGTCGGTGTGCACGTCTGTACTAGGTATATGTTGTACCTAGAAGGTCGGTGTGCACGTCTGTGCTAGGTATATGATGTACCTAGAAGGTCGGTGTGCACGTCTGTACTAGGTATATGGTGTACCTAGAAGGTCGGTGTGCACGTCTGTGCTAGGTATATGATGTACCTAGAAGGTCGGTGTGCACGTCTGTGCTAGGTATATGTTGTACCTAGAAGGTCGGTGTGCACGTCTGTACTAGGTATATGTTGTACCTAGAAGGTCGGTGTGCACGCCTGTACTAGGTATATGGTGTACCTAGAAGGTCGGTGTGCACGTCTGTGCTAGGTATATGGTGTACCTAGAAGGTCGGTGTGCACGCCTGTGCTAGGTATATGGTGTACCTAGAAGGTCGGTGTGCACGTCTGTACTAGGTATATGGTGTACCTAGAAGGTCGGTGTGCACGTCTGTGCTAGGTTTAAGGTTACACTTTATTAATCGATTGCGAAGCAAGTGTTAACAACATATAGTAATCACTCTCGATGGCGCGGATGAAAGCGTAAATGCGGTTATTCGCGTGGGAGGAAACCGGAGTACCCGGAGAAAACCCACTAGTTCGATATGGCGACCACCGTACCATCTTACATACTTCCCGGTCCGAGAATTGAACCGGGGTTACATTGATGAGAAGCGAGAGCGCTAACCACTGTGCTATTCGGACAGTTCAGTAGTCTTAGTAGTTATGCTGTCGCTCTATCTGTCAGTCTGAGTTTTTATCCGTGTTCACGGATTTTACATTATATGGGCTGATTATAGTGTTTATTAATGGGGCATTGGAATGTGGATAAATGGCAATCATGTTTACACAAATTGCAGACAGACGGATATGTATTCCAGTGGTAACACGCTGGACTGGTAATCCAGGGATCGCAGGTTCGATCCCCCGTCTGACTCTAATAATATTAACAGTCTTTCAGATGGGACGTTAAACCGAGGTCTCCTGTCGGTGCTTTACACTGTGCACGTAAAAGAACCAGAGGAGATTCTGGAATTGGTCTCTGTCTGTATCATGCACTATCCTCCAAAATCTAAAATAACTAATCTCTTCAGGAGGCGTCGCTCATATGGGCAACCGGTAACGACGATAAATAAACGTAAAACATACTCAATCAACTTTTTATTGCATCAAGCATATACATGTTTAGAGCAAAGCATAATTATACATAAATACATACGTGCATACATAGTAAATACATGAACTTTTACAGAAGAGTTATTCAAGTGTAAATGGAAAAAGAAAATAAATGTCTGACTGTTTATTACGTTTGTTGTGTTCGCATTCTGTCTGCTGAATAAATTAATTTTGCTAAGTTGACTAATGGCTTTTCAAATGTTTGATTCATTAATGTTCTGTATTTATTTGATGTCGGCCATTTGCAAAAATAAGGTTTGAAATAGTGTGATCTTAACTGTCTATATTTGGGACAAACTTTAAGATAAAATGGTATTCTGATTCTACTTGGTTCATATTACAATATATACATTTCCTATTGTTTCTATCTATTTTTAAATATCTTCCTCTTTCGATGGCTAATTTGTGTGAACTTATTCTGAGTCTAGTAAGGGCATATCTATATTTATGTTCAACTATACCGTCTAGATAGTGTTCCAGTCCGAAGGTGTGCTTAATTGAACTATAATTTAACAATTTCCGGGTGTTGCTCATGCTGGTAGAAAACCAATAAATTAAACACGATATAGGTGATCCAGGTAGTTGGTATCGACCAGGTATAATGAGATACAATCATTAGTCAGAATAAAAGCGTGTTTCACTATATCTTAGTGTAATGGTATCGTCCTCAATATCGTGTTGCATTTTATACAGTATCATCTGTGTACGCCTGTGCTAGGTATATGTTGTATCTAGAAGGTCGGTGTCCACTATTCATAACATAACATTTATAACATATATTTTATGAGGCATTAAATGTTACAAAACACATAGCCAACAAAATTAACATAATAAGTACAAGTAATATAAAATCAAATATGGAATAATTTGCACACATTATCGAGATATTGAAAATTGTACATAGCATGCATTGATTATATGTATATATTATATTAAATATTAGATATGATTTATAAATTGAAACAATGGTAAAGCTACTAGGTGATTGTCAAAAAAGGTAAAACCCACATTCATCCCCAATTATATTATAATATTCATTAATATGTGTATAACATTTTGATTAAACACTTATTGTATCAGCATTTTAATATACCAAATGACGAGGACTAATTTGATAAGTTTAACAATGAGGCATGACGACATAACATTTTGATTACATTGAATGTGTGATTCGAGGCATGTGGACGGCTGGTTCCTCTAAGTAATAGTAATAATGATAGGGACATTAGGATGTGCGGGGAAACACCCCGGTGCCACCTCGGTTCTTTACTTCCGCAACATGTATACTGGAGGACATAGAAAACGCTTTACTATTAAACGTGTTTACATGAAAAATAATAACTACATAGTTTTATTAAACATTTCGGAATATTTTTAGTTGTTCAGTTTGTGTTTTGTTATAAAGGTGTGATATATCTTTGATGGAATCCTTCGTGTTTCGTTTTCATGTAATAATAATCATATAATGTAGGTGTGCGTTTTCTATGTCCTCTAGTATATAATGTAGGTGTGCGTTTTCTATGTCCTCTAGTATATAATGTAGGTGTGCGTTTTCTATGTCCTCTAGTATATAGTGTAGGTGTGTGTTTTCTATGTCCTCTAGTATATAATGTAGGTGTGCGTTTTCTATGTCCTCTAGTATATAATGTAGGTGTGCGTTTTCTATGTCCTCTAGTATATAGTGTAGGTGTGCGTTTTCTATGTCCTCTAGTATATAATGTAGGTGTGCGTTTTCTATGTTCTCTAGTATATAATGTAGGTGTGCGTTTTCTATGTTCTCTAGTATATAGTGTAGGTGTGCGTTTTCTATGTTCTCTAGTATATAATGTAGGTGTGCATTTTCTATGTTCTCTAGTATATAATGTAGGTATGAGTTTTCTATGTTCTCTAGTATATGATGTAGGTGTGAGTTTTCTATGTTCTCTAGTATATAATGTAGGTGTGCATTTTCTATGTTCTCCAGTATATAATGTAGGTGTGCGTTTTCTATGTTCTCTAGTATATAATGTAGGTGTGCGTTTTCTATGTTCTCTAGTATATAATGTAGGTGTGCGTTTTCTATGTCCTCTAGAATATAATGTAGGTGTGCGTTTTCTATGTTCTCTAGTATATAATGTAGGTGTGCATTTTCTATGTTCTCTAGAATATAATGTAGGTTTTCTAGGTCCTCTAGTACATAATGTAGGTGTACGTTTTCTATGTCCTCTAGTATATAATGTAGGTGTGCGTTTTCTATGTCCTCTAGTATATAATGTAGGTGTGCGTTTTCTATGTTCTCTAGTATATATATATATATATATATATATATATATATATATAGTATGTGCCCATGCAAATCACAGATGGGTCAACATGGCATTTCTCACAACTGTAGTCTTATTTTGAATCTTGTTATTGTATATTAACTGAGCGAATTTCTGTAACTACAGTCAAGCCTGTGTTAGTGTTAACCTCCATTAAGCAGCCAACCTGTATTAAGCAGCCAGTTTCCACATTCCAATTCGGTTGTTTTATTATATATTTAACCTCTATTAAGCAGCCATCTGTGCTAAGCAGCCACCATCTCTGACTCCCTTGGCTGGCTGGCTGGCTGACAGGATTGATTGTATTGTTGCCATGGTTATACAGCTACAGCATAGCTATGAGTAGCACAACTATGTTAGCTGACATATCGACGAATGTTAATTGTATGCTTTGTGTACACTTACACCCTGTTGCTCTGTCGTTATCCGCGTCTTCCACTGCCCAGGGTTCGCAGGTTCGACCCCACGTCTAACCGTAATACAATGTACAGTCTTTCAGATGGGACATTAAACCGAGCTCTCGGGTTGGTACTTTACACCGTGCACGTAAAAGAATCAGAGGAGACTCTGGAATGGGTCTCTGTCTGTATCATTGCAATATCCTCCAAAAATCTAAAATTACTAATCTCTTCAGGAGGCGTCGCTCATATGGGCAACCGGTAGCGACGATAAATAAACGTAACACACACACTTCCACTGCTCACCGTGATGTAGCCCTCCAGAATTCTGCACATCCTCGCTTGTATTGTGTATGCAAATTGTAAAACTGTGTGTGTGTTTATCAGTCCAGTGTGTTACCACTGGACTACAGATCCGTCTGTATTTGTAAAACAGGATTTAACCTGCTATTTATACCAGCATGTTTGTCCTGTACTCTGAATAAGCTAACATCTGTTGAGAACTGTTTAGAAAACGATACGTCAACTGTTTCGCTACGTCATCAGCTTTGACCTCGTAGCATTGGAAAACAAGTTATGTAACATCCCTTCATTGCTTGCCGGCAAGTAGTGTTCATCTACTATGAATGTTGTTTTCAGCTCTACTAACTTTATCCGTGGCAAATCCGTACCGAATACGTGTATTCCAATATAATGTGTCATTATGTAATTCAGCACCAGTAATGTACCTGAAAAAGGAATACAGTTTAAATTATATTTATTTTACAACGATTGCGAAGCAAGTTTTAACAACTTATATTAATCACTCTCGTTGGCGCGGATGAAAGCGTAAATGTGGTCATTCGTGTGGGGGGAAACCGGAGTACCCGAAGAAAACCCACCTGTCCTATCTGGTGACCACCGTACCATCTCACATACTTCCCGGTCCGAGGATGCATTGGTGAGAAGCGAGCGCGCTAACCACTGCGCTAATCGGACAGCCAAAAACTGAAAAAGGGATGCGCAATATAATACAATAAAATGACGCACACACATGACGTCATGGAATTAGTTTAAGTGTACATTGAAACATTTCAAATTAACTCCTGTAGCATTTCTCCATTGAATGTGATGGCATATCTCTTTCAGCGCCGCGTCTGATCAGGATCTATGTTGTTTGCTATTCGGACAGGTACTTCAGCTCCACTGTCTAACGAGCAATCAGCATGTATCCTGATCAAACGGCACGTTTTGTTATGTCTGATCAGGATCTATGTTGTTTGCTATTCGGACAGTACTACAGCTCCACTGTCTAACGAGTAATCAGCATGTATCCTGATCAAACGGCACGTTCTGTTCTGTCTGATCAGGATCTATGTTGTTTGCTATTCGGACAGTACTACAGTTACACTGTCTAACGAGCATTCAGCATGTATCCTGATCGAACGGCACGTTCTGTTCTGTCTGATCAGGTTCTCTGCTTTTTTCAAAGTCGCGACAGTGGCGGTGAACGAGATATTAACGTGTATTGTGTATAACTATTTACTATAATTTTGAACTACTTGGGGGTTCACCAAATCTAAAGAGTTGGAAAGAATTCAATTGACATTTTGTAAACGTAAATGTAAGGGTCATTTCATGTTCTACACGAGTTTACGGGGAGCTAAGTAGATATCCCCTTTATATTTCCCGTTATATTCGCATTATTAAAGACTGGTTCAAATTATTAGTTTATACACATTTATTTTAGCTCGATTGCGAAACAAGTTATTTCAACTTATATAAATCACTCTCGAGACCTCATTCCTGATGGAATCCATCGCCACGAGGGAGAGAGAAGAGGCAACGTGGACTTTAAATGCCTTGCCTAAGGGCACAATCGTAACGGCTTCAGTGGGGCTCGAACTCCGGACCTGAAGCGAACGCGCATCCACTGCGCTATCACGACTTCCACACATTATTAAATACACATAATATCATCCTTAGGAGAGTAAGTAAGTACATTTTTTATTATAGTGACATGTGCATATATACAATGACAAAGAACAAATAGTTAAAAACACAATCAAGCACCCGGCCCAATGGGCTTATATGTCACCAAAATTATATACAAAATGTATGGTTCAAAATTAAACATATTTATATGAATTAATATGAATCGCACATTTGAGATAGATAGATAGATTCTTTTATAGTACAATAGTAATATATATATCAAATACATATTTTAGAGTATATAATCAATATGTAAGTGATATGAATAATGGTGCTAAAAACTGGGTATCACAACTTAAAGAGATGCTATGTAATTATGGTTTGCAAATATTTGGGAAGATCTATGTAAACTATGTAAATGTTAATACTTTTATATGTTTGTTTAAGCAACGGATTATTGATTGTTTTATACAAGGGTGGTTTGTTAGTAAAGACACAAGTGGTGTGCTTGTATTGTATAATAGTTGTAAATTGCGTTTTGAATACGAAACATATCTCGATAAATCAGGCCTCGACAAATATTTAATTTCTTATTCGTCCTACTGGGCTAGTGATGCCACTTTTCCACTCGTCCATATTGGACTATCACTCATCCCATGTATTTTAGGAAAATTAAAAATCGTTAGAATTGCACTTTAATTTATTAATAAATGCAATTATGTGGCAGCATAAACACATTAAAATATCCTCGGTGATTTACCATTATCACACCTGGTAATCATTCCGAAGAAAGTAAAACGGATATTATTTTATTTTGTTCCTTCGATTTATATTGGATATTTAGCTGAAATTTTCACTCGTCCGACTGGGCAAGCGACTTGGAATGTCTACTCGTCCAGATCGAAAAGTCACTCGTAAATACGAGCGGACGAGTGGATTTGTTGAGCCCTGGCCGATAATATTCCATATAATTTACGATACTAGGTTAAGAATTCCAGCCCATTCATTAAGAATTCATATGGCCAAAATAAAATACCACAAAACGAACGGTTTTGCTCATGCCGTAAATCGAGAGATTTGGAAGATGAATACCATTTCATACTTGTATGTAAATGCTATATGCTATTTGGGAATTAAATTAATTTAAAAAAATACTACTTTGTAAGACCAAATATGGCAAAGTGTATTGAATTGTTACAATCAAACAATAGAACTATATTGTTGAAGTTAACATTATACTACAAACAAGCTGTTGCTATACGAACTTCGATATTAAATATCATAGTGCATTAACCTCTATAATAGGTTATTAAATACAGTATAGTAGTGTTGTTGATCAAGTTGTATATAGCTGTACGTAGAATATGCAGTAAGCAACATTCAATATACTTACCTTGTTTCCCAGAATAAACAAGTAGACATGCACAATAAGTCATGTATATTTGCATAAATACTAAATAAGTTATTTGTAATATTAATGTTTATCCTCTCTAAAAACAAATATATATCTAGTCTAATTATATTCTAAAAATTCTACTCAATACATGTATAATTTGCTTGTATGACATTGATCACGTGTAAATAGTATGTATATATGTATGACTATGTACTATATGTATACGTCTAAATAAATAAACTGTTATAATTATATAGTTTTTAAATCATTGCCCGTCATTAGCGTGCATATATGGTCCTCGTGGGCTTATTAGCATATCATTTATGAAAGAGCTTGTTTCTTACGGAGGTTGGTGCACCCAAGTACAGGTTAACCGCTGGAGCCGGCCCAGAAAAGATGTTGTTAGGTGAACTGCCCGCCGGCGATATAGCCCAAAATGGTGCTGATGCAGGCGTAAAACCCGAAATATAAATATAACATATTATACAAATTTATTTTAACTCGATTGCGAAACAAATTCTTACAACTTACATTAATCACTCTCAACACCTCACTCCTGATGGAATACATCGCCACGATGGAGAAAGAAGATGCAATGTGGAATTTAAATTCCTTGCCTAAGGGCACAATCGTAATGGCTCCAGCGGGGCTCGAACTCCGGACCTTTCGCACCTGGAACGAACGCGCTACCACTGCGCTATCACGACTTCCACATCAGATTGATTGTATCTATGGTAACTGCTTTGACCTCCCATACTATGTGACACCTACTTTCACGACCAAGACATTCCAAGGTCAAACATATTTTCAGTGATGTTTCTCCTCTGCATAGCATATATATATATATATAGATAGATAGTTTTATTATGATAAAAATAGAACATATGTCATAAAACAAATACAAAATCAATGTCAACATAGTACCTGTGAGCATTAATGTGCAGAGTAGATGGCATATAATCAATGTCAACATAGTACATGTGAGCATTAACGTGCAGAGTAGATGACATATAATCAATGTCAACATAGTACATGTGAGCATTAACGTGCAGAGTAGATGACATATAATCAATGTCAACATAGTACATGTGAGCATTAACGTGCAGAGTAGATGACATATAATCAATGTCAACATAGTACATGTGAGCATTAACGTGCAGAGTAGATGACATATAATCAATGTCAACATAGTACATGTGAGCATTAACGTGCAGAGTAGATGACATATAATCAATGTCAACATAGTACATGTGAGCATTAACGTGCAGAGTAGATGACATATAATCAATGTCAACATAGTACATGTGAGCATTAACGTGCAGAGTAGATGACATATAATCAATGTCAACATAGTACATGTGAGCATTAACGTGCAGAGT
>CM026397.1:87607505-87625495 GCA_014843695.1 Archivesica marissinica | reverse complement strand
TGAGCATTAACGTGCAGGTAGATGACATATAATCAATGTCAACATAGTACATGTGAGCATTAACGTGCAGAGTAGATGACATATAATCAATGTCAACATAGTACATGTGAGCATTAACGTGCAGAGTAGATGACATATAATCAATGTCAACATAGTATATGTGAGCATTAACTTGCAGAGTAGATGACATATAATCAATGTCAACATAGTATATGTGATCATTATCGTGCAGAGTAGATGACATATAATCAATGTCAACATAGTATATGTGAGCATTAACGTGCAGAGTAGATGACATATAATCAATGTCAACATAGTACATGTGAGCATTAACGTGCAGGGTAGATGACATATAATCAATATCAACATAGTATATGTGAGCATTAACGTGCAGAGTAGATGACATATAATCAATACCAACATAGTACATGTGAGCATTAACGTGCAGGGTAGATGACATATAATCAATGTCAACATAGTACATGTGAGCATTAACGTGTAGAGTAGATGACATATAATCAATGTCAACATAGTACATGTGAGCATTAACGTGCAGGGTAGATGACATATAATCAATGTCAACATAGTACATGTGAGCATTAACGTGCAGAGTAGATGACATATAATCAATACAAACATAGTACATGTGAGCATTAACGTGCAGAGTAGATGCCATATAATCAATGTCAACATAGTACATGTGAGCATTAACGTGCAGAGTAGATGACATATAATCAATGTCAACATAGTACATGTGAGCATTAACGTGCAGGGTAGATGACATATAATCAATGTCAACATAGTATATGTGAGCATTAACGTGCAGAGTAGATGACATGTAATCAATACCAACATAGTACATGTGAGCATTAACGTGCAGAGTAGATGACATATAATCAATGTCAACATAGTATATGTGAGCATTAACTTGCAGAGTAGATGACATATAATCAATGTCAACATAGTATATGTGATCATTATCGTGCAGAGTAGATGACATATAATCAATGTCAACATAGTATATGTGAGCATTAACGTGCAGAGTAGATGACATATAATCAATGTCAACATAGTACATGTGAGCATTAACGTGCAGGGTAGATGACATATAATCATACCAACATAGTACATGTGAGCATTAACGTGCAGAGTAGATGACATATAATCAATGTCAACATAGTACATGTGAGCATTAACGTGCAGAGTAGACATATAATCATACCAACATAGTACATGTGAGCATTAACGTGTAGAGTAGATGACATATAATCAATGTCAACATAGTACATGTGAGCATTAACGTGTAGAGTAGATGACATATAATCAATGTCAACATAGTACATGTGAGCATTAACGTGCAGAGTAGATGACATATAATCAATGTCAACATAGTACATGTGAGCATTAACGTGCAGAGTAGATGACATATAATCAATGTCAACATAGTACATGTGAGCATTAACGTGTAGAGTAGATGGCATATAATCATACCAACATAGTACATGTGAGCATTAACGTGCAGAGTAGATGACATATAATCATACCAACATAGTACATGTGAGCATTAACGTGTAGAGTAGATGGCATATAATCATACCAACATAGTACATGTGAGCATTAACGTGCAGAGTAGATGACATATAATCATACCAACATAGTACATGTGAGCATTAACGTGCAGAGTAGATGACATATAATCATACCAACATAGTACATGTGAGCATTAACGTGCAGAGTAGATGGCATATAATCAATGTCAACATAGTACATGTGAGCATTAACGTGCAGAGTAGATGACATATAATCAATACCAACATAGTACATGTGAGCATTAACGTGTAGAGTAGATGACATATAATCAATGTCAACATAGTACATGTGAGCATTAACGTGTAGAGTAGATGACATATAATCAATGTCAACATAGTACATGTGAGCATTAACGTGCAGAGTAGATGACATATAATCAATACCAACATAGTACATGTGAGCATTAACGTGCAGAGTAGATGACATATAATCAATGTCAACATAGTACATGTGAGCATTAACGTGCAGAGTAGATGACATATAATCAATACCAACATAGTACATGTGAGCATTAACGTGCAGAGTAGATGACATATAATCAATGTCAACATAGTACATGTGAGCATTAACGTGTAGAGTAGATGACATATAATCAATGTCAACATAGTACATGTGAGCATTAACGTGCAGAGTAGATGACATATAATCAATACCAACATAGTACATGTGAGCATTAACGTGCAGAGTAGATGACATATAATCAATGTCAACATAGTACATGTGAGCATTAACGTGCAGAGTAGATGACATATAATCAATGCCAACATAGTACATGTGAGCATTAACGTGCAGAGTAGATGACATATAATCAATGTCAACATAGTACATGTGAGCATTAACGTGCAGAGTAGATGACATATAATCAATACCAACATAGTACATGTGAGCATTAACGTGCAGAGTAGATGACATATAATCATACCAAGGATAACACAAAGAGAGAGCAACAACGCTCTCTTATTTCCATTGTGGTCCTTAGAAGTAATCCTATGACATCGGAAAGACAAATTAGTCAATTAAATTATTGCACATAGTGAATTACAGTAACATAGCACACGATTGCATGACTATTTATATAATATCGCAGTGAATTGCCTGACATTGAACAGGTATTTACTAAAAAACAATACATTGGAAATAAAACATTAAATGAAATACAAATAATGACCAGATTGAAGGACAAGATTGATACTGATTGCATAAAATATGTACATACAACCCCAAGATTCCCTAGATAGTTACCCATAGCATAACTGTGTACAATATTGTCATACACTATTCATTCCTTATGGTCGATTTGGATCTCAATAAATAATCTATTGTACTAGAAATTTGTGGAAGATTTGTGAAAGTCGTGATAGCGCAGTTATAGCTTCAGCTGCGAAAGGCCCGGAGTTCGAGCCATGCTGGAGCCGTTACGAGCGTGCCCTTAGGCATGGCATTTAAATTCCACGCTGTCTCGTCTCCCTCGTGGCGATGTATTCCATCAGGAATGAGGTCTCGAGAGTGATTAATATAAGTTGTATGAACTTGTTTCGCAATCGAGCTCAAATAACTTTGTATAAATTACTTGAGATTCATTAATTAATTAATTAATTAATTAATTAATTAATCATAACTTTTCAAACTTTCTTGTAATTTCTAAGCATCGTACTTGGGCCAAGCTTTAATTTAATAGATAGATAGTTTTATTTTCAAATTCAGTAAGACAGAGGCCCATGTGAACATACAACAAACAGAAACATGGATGTAAGACAATGACGCAACACGAAGACAATGAAATACACACAAGGAATACAATATTCAATCAATCATAAATCAAGGCTATATAGATAATCATTATCATTTAAAGAATCTTGCGTACATTTCTAGTTTCGCACAACGCCCAAAATATACGTGTGGATAGCTATACGGAGGTGTTTAAAGCGACACTACATCAGTGAAAACACAAGCGACACTACATCAGTGAAAACACAAATTTCTACAGAATATATTTTCCTATTATATGGTATAATTTATTTCCAAATATTTGCCTCAAATACTGAGTATTTCAACTAATAAATAACAAAATAATGTAAACATCCATGCGTAATACAACTAGTGTATCCTGAATAACACGATTTATGGTACAGATTTACCGTTATATCTCATAGTTGTGCCTATTTATTTGTAGCCTATTCTTAGTTAAATTATCTCTAAACGACATTATCTCGCGTTTAGTATTGACTCCGATGACAAACAAACGTCAATTGAGGAGCATGGATGACCGTTATATGAAATCATACTTTCAATCCACACGCACACTGTTTTATTGATTCAATGTTAGTGTTCGAATGTATTCGGAAGAATGTGTAGTAGCAATGCATGAAAAATGCATTTTATATACTTTATGCGATGTAATGTCGCTTTAACTATGCAACCACATAGTTAGGTATTATCTTCATTGATGCGTTGCATCATATATATTATTTAATGCTGGAGTATTACATTTAGTCCAATGCGTAAATGTACGAAATTAATAATTTTAATTAGAAAGATCTAAATTAATGACTTGTTATATAAGTGTGTGTTTTAAATAAGATCACAGGAACTTAAAATTGTATCCATACGCCACCAAAGGTCTCGTACCTCTATCATAGGACACACCCTATTTTAACATGAAATGTTATCGATACGCCAACAAAGGTCTCGTACCTCTATCCTAGGACACCCCCCTCTATAAAAAAGAGGTGGGTGTCCTAGGATAGAGGTACGAGACCGTTGGTGGCGTATGGATAACATTTCAAGTTCCTGTGGTCAGATATACACTCAAGTTGATCAATAATAGTTCGGAGCTACGAGGTTTATAACCTATATATATTGAAAGTAAACCTCCATTACAGTGTACAGACGGAGCTGTAGTCCAGTGGTAACACGCTGGACTGGTAATACAGGGATTTTTTTTTTTGTTTAAACATAATTTATTGCCAAATATATACAGCAAAAGGTTTGGGCCACAAGTGCTATACACATTATAAAACGGCCCTCCCCAATACAATTCATTTACAGAAATATATTATGGCTACAAAAGTACAGTTAAGAAAAAGATATGTTATTTTAAAGAAAAAATGCCAGCAGAAGTATTCACGTGAATGTGCTCGTGTGATGCTCGCCCCGGTCCGCGATCTCGAAACCCCCCACGCATAATAAGAAATAGAAATACTATTATTACGCTAATTTGAAAACCTCGCAGTATCATGTATAAACTTTTGAACTGAATTAAAAATACTTAGGTTCTGTTCATCTGAGAGTTCTTCTTTACCTTTAAGTAGAGTGCTTACACTAAGTGGATGATATTGACGTGTATATCTGAATAGTGCTATCCTTTGATTTAAAAATAGAGGACATTTGAAAAAATAATGTTCGGCATCTTCGATGCCACGTTCACACTCACAAATCGGGTCATCTTTTAAGTGATTATTACATAAGTCCGCATTCAAATTACTGCAGCCATTTCTTATGCGTGTTTGGAGAACGGTTAGAGATCTTGAACCTTTGTAGTAATATGAAGGTACTTCATTTTGCTTAAATAATGCACATTTCAGTCGATACTTAAAACTAGATAAAGTAGGTGATGTTCGGATATTCTCTGTTAATGTATTCCATAAATCAACACTTGATGGTACAAAGGAATTCGAGAAGAGAGCTGTTCTTCTTGCCATTACTATGAAATTATCGGCATTTCTTAAGTTGTAATTGTTTTCTTCACCGACTACCCTTGGAAAAATTGTTGAAAAATGCTCCGGCAGTAGACCGTTTTTTAGTTTGTACATTATGACTAATTTCTGAAGTTTTCTTCTATCATTTAAGGAGATCCAGCCTATTTCTTCTATCAAGTTATTTATAGAAACCGATCGAGTTAAACCAGTGACAACACGAGCTGCTTCAAATTGTAATTTTTCTAGTCTATTCTTATCGAGTTCAGTACAACTGTCCCATACTACTGCAGCATATTCTAACAGTGGCCTCATATAAGATATATAAATTTGATTTAATGTTTTCCTGTTGATTGTAAATTTTAACGCTCGCATTAAATTTAGTACCTTTGATGCCGATTTAAAAATATTGTCTATATGCTCGTGCCATTTACCATTGTTGCTTAAAGTTACACCTAAATGTTTGTGGTGTTCAGCAAAGGGTAACTGAATCCCATCAAAAAATAATACTGGATAGTTTTGTTCCCTAGTGGTGCTAAAGAACATAGCTTCTGTCTTATTGGGATTAAAATTTACCAACCAACGTTTAGACCAATCGGATATTAACCTCAAATCATGATTCAGTATTCCCTCTAGATCTTGAATAGTTGATGTCGTTTGGGCCAATGATGTATCGTCAGCAAATAACCTAGTTATACTTAATAAATTGTCCGCTATATCATTAACATAAACGAGAAAAAATAAAGGTCCGAGGATCGATCCTTGTGGTACACCAGAGCTAATAGTTTCACTGTTTGATATGCTGGACCCTACTACTACATTTTGAGTCCTATTTGATAAATAATTTTCTATCCAGCTTAATAGCATTCCAGTTATACCATTTTGTTTCAATTTAAATAATAAACCTTTATGCCAAACCCTGTCAAAAGCTTTAGAAATATCACAGAAGATCATGCACATAAATTGTTTTGAGTCTAAGGTCTGGCATATTTGATGATAAATTTCTATCAGTTGATAAACACTAGAATGATTAGGTCTGAAGCCGCACTGGTTATAGTATATAAGGTTATTAAAAATCAAATGATTGTGAATATGTTTGTAAATAACTCTTTCCATAACCTTACCTAAACAACTCAAAAGTGAAATTGGTCTATAGTTACTAGGAGTTTCGGCCGGACCCTTTTTAAATAGAGGAATAACATTAGCGTTTTACCATAAAGAGGGAAATACTCCTTCTTGAAATGATCTATTAAAAATGACAGATAAAGGTTTGACAATATAATCCGCTGTTTCCTTTAACATTTTGTAACTGATACCATCAGGACCATTTGCTTTGTTAATATCAAGGTTTTTTAAAACATCACAAATTTCAATTTCTGTTATATGTATGATTTCCAGTGTTGCATTTGTTTTAAGTTCACGTACAGGAAGATTTGCATTGGAATCGTCAACGTTGGATATAGCAGAAAAATATGTATTTAGGCAATTTGCTTTTTCTATGTCAGTGACTGAGTATTTTGTATCTCCATTTGGAAGAGATGTAATTAGAGGCGGAATTTTATGACTGACTTTATTTTGTTTTACAAAATCCTTTACAAGCTTCCAATATTTTCGTTTATTTGTTTGTTGTGCGTCTACTAACGAGTCTTCAATATTATTATAAAATCTTGTTTTAGCATGCTTTACATAATTGTTAACTTTGTTTCTCATTTTTTTAAACTCATTCCAACCATCTATACTCTTGGTCATTAACGCTTTTTTTCTTATTTTGTCTCTTGCTTTTATTAGTTTTCTCAATTCAGAATCAAACCAGGGTTTGTCATTGGGCCTTATTAAGATATTTTTATTTGGAATACATGTTTTCGCAAGTTTAAGAAAAGTGTTATTAAATTCTAGACAACATTCGTTTAGATCACCATTATTTAAAAAAGTCCAGTCAGTATTTGCAATCATATCATTTAACTGAGCAAAATTCGCTTTTTTATATATCCAAACATGTCGTTCATAGCAATTACTTAGATTATAACTAAAAGGCAAAATTGCATATGTTGCCCGATGGTCGCTTATTTCTACAGGAATTAATATTACACCCGAATTTATAACGTTAAGATCTTGCGATAAGACAATCGGGTCTATGGAAGTAGATGTATTTTCAGTCACTCTTGTAGGTTCGTTAATTACATTATTTAAATTATTTAACTCAAGTATATCTCGTAATTTGCGGTTAGTATTATTCAATTGATCCTCATTTATATCTCCTAATAAAATGAAGTGGCGACATTGTTCACCTGCTCTTTCTATACCAATATTTAAATTTTCCCAGAACTGAACGTTTGAGTTTGGTCGTCTATAAATTACACAAATAATTAAATCCTCGCCTTTATTTTTCACTCTTATCCATATAGAATCTGGTATCAGTATTTCAAATTCGTTCAATCGTTCTGTGTGTAATTTTGAAGATAAGTATATCAATATTCCACCAGAGTGGGACGAAATATCATTACGATAAAACTGATTGTAGCCATCAATAGAAAGCGTTTCATCTAATACATTATTGTCTAGGTGAGTTTCAGTGAAACATAATATATCAAAGTCATTAAAATTATCTTTTATAAATTCTAGTTTATTTCGTATACTACGTATATTTAAGTGCATTATCCCCAAACTGTGATTTTGGTTAGCAGGTCCCGGATTTGATTCAATATCACCGCTTTTTAACAATATTAACTTTCTAAAGACACTTAGAGAAAACGAATACTCGCATTTTCCTATAAATGTTGGGTTAAATTTAAGGCATATTCGCGTATCAAGATTTATTCTTTATTTCAGTCTCATCGTTGTACAATACATAAAATATACACAACAAATTATCGTGGCATAGTACAACACCATTCATTATAAAAGAATTATAAGAGACTAATGTAATCACAGATAATCAAACTATCACAGTCTATCGACATATTATTATATTTACATATTAAAACCGGGGAACAGTCGCTAATTGAAAATTAAATACTTACTAAAACCGGAAATTTTTAAATACTGAAATGGAAAAAAAGCACTAATGCGCAATTAAGAAATGTTTTAAAATATCAGTTATCAACCTCGATCAGATCGCGGTTGAACTAATTAGCAGCTGTTTCTCGGAATGGATAAGAGACACACAATCAATAAATCAAATGGATACATTATTTACATAAATAAAAGGATCGTCTTTGAAGAATATAAAAACAGGTTTTGGCAACAATTCTAATCAGAGGTATAGTTGTAAAAATAATTCTAAGCTGGTCGGATACAGGTTTGTTCCGAAAGTCATTTTCATATAATGAGGCTTTCTCTAAGAGAACAGCTCTCAAATCATCATACAGTGAACATTCTAATAATACATGACTTTCGTCTTCTAATACATTACAGAAAGGGCACTTACGTTCATCAAGTGGTAAATTCTCTGTCTCCCTTCTAATTATATAATTATCCATTAGGTAACAAACATACATTCAAACGGTGATTCCTGGGAAACAAACACTGACACACATCTATAATAAAAAACACGGGTTTTTTCGAGATCGAACACGAGCAACGAGCAGCACAAAAAGCACAATAGCACGAGAAACATAACCAGACTAGCAATAGTATTCTCATTAAAATAACAACTGCATGAATGTATAGGTCTAAGGTGAAATGTCAAACAAGTTCCTAACTGATACGACATGTGGAATAAATTTTAATTCTACATTTTAAAATCCCATTATGTGGTATTTAATAGGAATTACAACGGAAAGAGTGTTCAAACGTGAAGTTACTGCCTTATATTTCCTCAACTGAATAATACTTTAAGACATGTGTCCAGAAAGAACTGGTATCAAAATATATAACATTAGAATCAGTTTGCATCAGAATTACATTCTACTTTTTCAAATTAAAGAAAAGAAAAAAAAAAGAAAAGCACATTACGTCAGCGCTGCCATTAAGTGCAGCATTTCACAAATGCACCATCATCATAATCGATATACAAACAAAGGGTATAAAAAACAATACTTAATACAGCATCTAACCAACTCAAATGCAATTCATCATCATCATCATCATAGTCATGAACGCCACCACATTATCATCATCATCATCGTCATCATCACAATAAGCATGTAGTTGATCATGTTTCATAATCGATATTCAAACAAAAGTTACAAAAGGCCATACCACTTAATACAGCATCTAACCAACTCAAATGCAATTCATCATCATCATCATCATAGTCATGAACGCCACCACATTATCATCATCATCATCGTCATCATCACAATAAGCATGTAGTTGCTCATGTTTCATAATCGATATTCAAACAAAAGTTACAAAAGGCCATACCACTTAATACAGCATCTAACCAACTCAAATGCAATTCATCATCATCGTCATCATAGTCATGAACGCCACCACATTATCATCATCATCATCATCGTCATCATCACAATACGCATGTAGTTGATCATGTTTCATAATCGATATTCAAACAAAAGTTACAAAAGGCCATACCACTTAATACAGCATCTAACCAACTCAAATGCAATTCATCATTATCATCATCATAGTCGTGAACGCCACCACATTATCATCATCATCATCGTCATCATCACAATAAGCATGTAGTTGATCATGTTTCATAATCGATATTCAAACAAAAGGTACAAAAAGCCATACCACTTAATACAGCATATAACCAACTCAAATGCAATTCATCATCATCATCATCATAGTCGTGAACGCCACCACATTATCATCATCATCATCGTCATCATCACAATAAGCATGTAGTTGATCATGTTTCATAATCGATATTCAAACAAAAGGTACAAAAAGCCATACCACTTAATACAGCATCTAACCAACTCAAATGCAATTCATCATCATAGTCGTGAGTACCACCGCAATTACCATGTGCTTGCTCATGTGTCATAATAGAATTATAAACGTAGGGTATATAAAACAATATATATACTAATAATTCAATTCATCATCATCTTCATATTCGTGAACACCACCTTATTATTATTGTTTAATCGATAAACATATACAGGTTCTAGCAGCTTTTCCACTGATATAGCATTTCACCAATGCAATTCATCGTCATTATCATCGTATTTGTGAACACCACCTCATTATCGTCATCATCATCATTATATATTTTCTCAAGTTTCATCATTCAAAAAAGTAACCTGTTTGTGGTACAAACAAACGTATAGTAAAATTTGTGACCGATACAAGATGACCAAATTCGTAATAACGAATTCATCATCGAGTAAAACTCCGGATAATAATGTATATTGACTATATGGTCATTCATAAGCAGGCACGCTCCATGGTCATTTTATTAACTTTAGTAAAATAAAACTCTTTGTGATTCGTTCACGTGACTAGAAAAAGTTTCCAATCGCCTATCTAATTCATTCATATGCAAATACCGCTCCACGGTCGTTTAACAAGCGTACTACCTTGTACACGCAATTGGTGCACGTGACTACAAACTGTTCAAATATAATCTATATTGTGTAATAAAGCGAAGTAAGTTCATGAATAATAACGATGATCGCTGGACAGTAATTTATCATGTCACAATTTATTTAAACTAATAATATTTATACAATGTTTTTTTTATTATTATCGGTGCTCGTGCAATAATAATGCGATGTTTAACCTGCGATGTTTAACCTCGCAGCAAACGTTAAGTTGTAGTATTTGTATATGTTTATTTATTTATTTTTTAATGTGGTCAAAATAACACAACTGGTATTACTGTTTTACAAAGGTACATTTAGTTAATTTACTGCCGCACCTGACGAATTTAATTTCAAAAATGCATCAGAACAGAACAAACTATTAGTCAAACATATCAATACGCTACATCAGTATACAGATACAACGAAACAAAAAGAACTCTAATCTATACTTAAAACATCTCTTTGCGTTTACTTATAAACTAATCAGTTAATAATGTGTCGCACAATAAGTTATGTTAGGGATCGGATGACTAGAAATCAATATGTTCACGGACCTCAGTGTCCACTATGGTCAGATACTCCTCTAATGTCGTACTCACTGGAAATACGCACTGGATTGTCCATGGCCCTGTACTTGGCAAATATCTTGCCATTGAAAGTCCAAAACGAGTTGATGTCACTCCTGGATTTTGCAATCATAAGTTTTTGCACAAGTGAATGGTTATACTTTGTCAGGTCTTCAGTAATAAATACCTTTCTTGGGTGGAACTTGAGATTCGTCTTGAATGAAAATACCTTCGATTTCACATGGTAGGACACAAATTTAACAAGGATATGTTTTTTACCCTGGCCGATAGGGTGACATCGTTCAATATCAGCAACACTCAACAAAGAGGTTGCTAAACTACGTTGTCGTCCTTTGATGCTGGTTTCCTCACCTTCAACCTGGGGTTCAACATCACGATCCTCACTGGCGCCTATATCCTTTGGTGTTACTGATTTCTTTTTCAGTATATTATCGTTTATGAAAGAGACTACATGTTTGGTCAGTTGACTCTCATCTTGGATCTCGTTTGGGACATCTAGGTTAAATATACGAAGAGACGTACGCCTACTATATTGTTGCATCTCGTTTATGTCCATACGTATATCGTTAATACGTTTATAATTTGCCCCGATTTCTCGTTTGTGTTCATCTATAGTTTTGGACTGATTAGCAATTGTCTCTTGTTGTTTTTTTACGGTGTCCATGAGTCGGTTATTTGTTTCAACCAATGGATCCACAATAGTCTTTTTATACAACTCAAATGCAGTTTGAATTGAAGCTTGTATAACTGGAATGAAAGCATTCTGGAAAGACTTCTCGTTCACTGCGTTTATCATCATCTCCGTAAACGATTTGGTATCAAATACACGAGCATCACTGGTTTTAGAAAGTTTAGAGAACTCCATGCTAACATCTACCGGAGAATATGGTTCTTTCCTTTTTTTCTCACCGTCCGACATTTTCAAAAAGTTTACACACAATACAAAAGCACAAACCGTGAAGATGAGTAATGGCGGCCGGTACACAATGTAATTATTATTATTACCACCTTGGATCGATAACACAATAATCCAATATCCAAAATTTTTTACTCACAATAAATTCCCTTTTCCTATATCAATTTTTAAAAGAAACACACCAACAGTTAGCATTTATCACCGCCCGTTTAACAGTATATAAATATCCACTTTCCAATTCGAAATTAAAACATATTCCGGAATTTTATTCGACAGCTCACCAACGACCACCTGCACGCTCACATGATTTACCGTAACTAAACGCAGGTTCGATCCCCCGTATGACCCCTAATAACTTAACCAATAATAATGTAATTATTATATATATTGATTCAATGTATAATTAAACTGTGTGTACAGACGGATCTGTAGTCCAGTGATAACACGCTGGACTGATAACCCAGGGATCGCAGGTTCGATCCCCCTTCTGACCATAATAAAATTACTTTGTATTGCCTTTAGGCAAGCCATTTAAATTCCACGTTGCCTCTTCTCTCTCCCTCGTGGCGATGGATTCCACCAGGAATGAGGTCTCGAGAGTGATTAATATAAGTTGATATAACTTGTTTCGCAATCGAGCTAAAATAAACTTGTATAAACTACACTAACCGAGGTCTCGTGTCGGTGCTTTCACCGTGCATGTAAAAGAACCAGATGAGACTCTGGAATGGGTCTCTGTCTGTATCATTGCACTATCCTCCAAAAATCTAAAATGACTAATCTCTTCAGGAGGCGTCGCTCATATGGGCAACCGGTAGCGACGATAAATAAACGTAAAGCACACACAAATAAGATTAAATTAGTTCATTACCTGTAAGTAACACAACTATTCCAGTAAGTATCCATTTATTGGCTGGCATTTCAAATAAATAATGCTTGCTTTTCTAATTTAAATCGCAAGTCATTCTACAAATTTCATACACAATCTTCTTCTTTTCTCCGTATCTCCTTCCAAGAATGGAACACCGAGGTTGCCTCTCCTCGTAAAATCACTTCACACGCGTAGTAATACTAAACAAGTTTAAAACGGGCTGTGCCCTAACGGATACCTCCAACAATACTAAACAAGTTAAAAACGGGCTGTGCCCTAACGGATACCTCCAACAATGCGTCAACATTAGTTTAAAAGAATGTAGCTAAACAGCAGCTACTAAAATATTGGTATTTATATACATGTATGTACAATACTCCATCTGCAAATATGTTACACAGCCAGACATTTTCCTTCAACCGTATAGCTGTACTTATTGGACCGCAAATACAATGTGTTAATACGCCACAACACACTATACAATATAGTGTGTCTACATGTCGTCTGTTATATTGAGAATAGATACCGCACACACAATCGTTCGTTAGAGTGTTCCAACAATGAGTCATGTGTATAAATGCAACTCGATATTGAGGACTATATGTAGGTAATCTGCCCAAACATGTACAAAACAGACGGTTCTGTAGTCCAGTGGTAACACGCTGGACTGGTAATCCAGGGATCGCAGGTTCGATCCCCCGTCTGACCATAATAAAATTAACAGTCTTTCAGATGGGACGTTAAACAGAGGTCTCGTGTCGGTGCTTTGCACCGTGCACGTAAAAAACCCAGAGGAGATTCTGGAATGGGTCTCTGTCTGTATCATGTACTATCCTCCAAAATCTAAAATAACTAATCTCTTCAGGAGGCGTCGCTCATATGGGCAACAGGTAGCGACGATAAATAAACGTAAAAACACACACACACACATGTACAAATGTTATATATTTATTTTATAGATATATTTTTTTTATTCTATCGTTCATACATATCATATATCAAGAATGTTCATATGTTGGAAGTTGTATACCTTCAGAAAATGATTATGTACAAGTTGTATTATTAATAAGCATAGTCATCATGTTTTCGGACTTCGTACTATCAACTCATGTCAATATAAGTATGATACATTCTCATTACAGTGTGGGCCATTAAACTATTTGCATGTGTGTTAAGATCACAAGGACACCAATATTTATTAGTAGGTTAATGTTATGATATACAAATACAGCTGCAAGTTAAAGTCCAATTGATTATATATTTTAGTTTTCAGAATATTAATCCATATAATAAAATAATTTTATTTATATACCTATAATAAATTTATTATTTACTTAACCCTTTCGGCGCCATAGGCGACATTTGTCGACATGCCCGTAGCCCGCCATAGGCGACTTATGTCGACATCGCATAGCCTGTCATACCGGACTTGTTTACTGTAGTCTATTTATGTGCGAACACCGGTTATCAGCGGAAATCCCATTATAATGACGTCATGTTGTAATTTGAAGCACATTTGGAGGTATTTATAGCTACAATATTGGGAAACACCAATAAAAATAGACGAAAATAGAACGACGCGATTTCAAGGAAATGAGTCTTCCAAAATGGCGGCGAATGACAAAAGACGCAAATACACGAGTGAACAAGTCTTGAATTTAGTGTTCAATGGCAGTGACAGTGAGATTGAGGAGTTTGAATCCGATTCCGACGAGAATTCGGGTGACGAAGAAATAAATCATGCCGAGCCAAACACGTCGGAAAACGCTGAAATAATGACTTATCTTCGAATTCAGGTTTGTTTACACTTTGTTTACTTATATAATTCATGTTTTCAGGAAGAATATTTTGTAAATGTGCTTAGTTTTAGTGGAAATATGCACAATCACATCTCGATAAATACAACACATTGGCAAGTGACAATGCTAGAGTCTAGAGACTGTCAAAATGTATTTACAAACTTGCTATCTTCAGTATGCATCTCAGGCCTATCAAGGGGAATAATTTTGACATATTATTTTTTGGAACCTGCATTTATAAATTATCATCATGCTTGTTGCTTGAAATCCTAGATCTAGGATGGCATGTAACTCTATTGATTGATATAGTGAATCATTGATGTCAACAGCCTTTTTACACGCTATTTGGTATAACAAATTATCGCAGTATTGTAATTTGTATATAAAATATTCTTTATATTTGATGTTTTGCAGATGAAGGTCACAGTTCCGACGAGAATGGGGTCAACGATGAAAACGAGTTTGACGATCCTCGGGTGGGTGTGGCGAATGAACGTGGGAGAGGACGACAGAGAGCACGGGCAAGGCGTGTGGCTACAAGAGGGCCGAGCCGCGGTCGAAGTCGAGGTCGGAGCCGAGGTCGGAATCGGCTTCATGTACAACATGCACCTCCGCCAAATCCACTGCTTACATGGAGCAACTACGATATTGTGGATCCTTTTGAAAGTGACTGGTTGCCTGAATTTCAACAAAGGAGGGGCGTTCTTGTTGATACAACAAATTTTGAACCTGTTGACTATTTCAACATTTTTTTCCCACGTAATGCATTTGAGCTGTTGGTAATGGAGACAAACAGATTTGCTGCCCAAAGTTTACAGCAACATACACCATTATCGCGTCATTCCCGTTTCCATAAATGGGAAAACACAAGTGTGTCTGAAATGCAAGCCTATATTGCAGTACAGATTACCATGGGCCTCTGTCAGAAACCGGAACTGGAAGACTACTGGGGGAAATACTGGCTGACCGCGCTTCCATTTTCCAACATTATGTCTAGGAATCGCTATGAACTGCTGACGTCGTATCTTCATTTCTCGAACAATGAAGCAGACAGACCCCAGCGAGGAACTCCAGAACATGACAGCCTCTGGAAGATTAGGCCGCTCATGAACATTTGTGAACAACAATATTTGGATGTTTACAGTCCGTCATCGGAGGTGTCCATTGATGAAAGTATCATCCGATTCAAGGGTCGCGTACATTTCCGACAATACATTCCATCAAAACCATACAAGTGGGGAATAAAGCAGTATGCTCTGTGTGAAAGTAAGACTGGTTATGCTTTGAAATTTATCACATACTGTGGTAAGGGCACCCTAGAGCCACGTGACCAGTTCTCCATTACAGAAGCCATTTGCCTCGACTTGATGAGTGGTTTTGAAAATAAAGGACACAAACTGTTCACTGATAATTATTATACATCTCCGAAACTGTACAAACAACTGGAAGATGTCGGAATCGGAGCATGTGGTACGGTTAAACCACAGAGACAGTTTATGCCCCATGAATTGAGACCTGACCGCCTTCATCTGGAAAAAGGTAGTGACCCGGTGTTCATGAGAGCAGAAAACATGGTGAGTTGTGCATGGCATGACACAAAGCGTGTACATTTTCTATCCACCATCAGCACAGACAATACTACGGATAAGACTATTCGTGCTAGACATGAACCTGGAGGCCATAGACTTGTGGAGAAGCCAGTGATTGCAGAACAATACAACCAACACATGGGTGGTGTTGATATCATGGATCAAAAGATTGGAACATTTGCATATCCTCACAAATCTTCCAAGTGGTACTGCACAATCTATCATCGGTTGAGAGAAGTGGCCCTTGTGAATGCCTACATAATATATCAGCAAGAAAACAAGGACAACAACCAGATTGGCCCTAGACGATTCAGAGAGAAAGTGGTGGACGGTCTCCTAGAGGGATATACCAAACAACAGAAACGGACCGGCAGACCATCGAATGTGGAACTACCTCTGCGGTTACAAGACCGCCATTTCATCGCGCAGCATGCTGATGTAAAGTACAAGCCAGACTGTGTTGTGTGCAGTAGTAGGACCCTGGCTGGGTGGAAGAGGAAGCAATCCAACTTCAAATGCAAACAGTGCGATTTGACCATGTGCCCCTCTCCATGCCATGAAATATATCACACTCGCAAGGACTTCCGCGGAGCAGCGGCATCAATTGTATATAAATTATAATAATAACATAGGACACATTTCCTAAATATGGAAATTCAGGTGGCAGTGACACAGTATAGATTGCTAGGACACCCTTGATTGTATAATGTATACGTTCTTAATAATTGCATGAACGATGTTTGGAGTGTTACTTATAAAAATAAAAGCCTTTAAAGTAAGTTAACATGGCATGCATATGTTATTAAAGATTTGTTCATCTATATTATAACATATTATCACATATAAAATATTTGCTTTAGTATTATATGATTAAATAGATATATTGATATAATGAATTGCTGTCGCCATATTTGTGTATATGTACATGTATGCCACATGGGTCTGAGACCTTCTGGATTTAAACAAATAAAACTTTGAAAACTTTGAAACTTTATCATTATAAAATCAAGTTACAATTCATGTCAAAGACAATTCAAAAGTCACCATATTTATATGTTCCGCGGTCGAATGAAATGTAAGATGCACTAAATATATATGGCCCACATTCACACATATATAGGAGTTTACTACACATTTATATTTAGAAGCACGTGCACATCGAATTTATACAAAATGGCATTTTACCTGTAAAATAGCAATATAAAGCTGTCTCTTGAAAACAAGCGGGATTTGTACCTGCAATTGTCAAGTTCGTATGCAACCCCTTCAAACCACTGAGCTGCCGTAAAGATATAGTGAAACACGCTTCTACTTTGACTAAGTGATTGTATCTCATTATACCTGGTCGATACCAACTACCTGGATCACCTATATCGTGTTTATTTTATTGGTTTTCTGTTTATATACATATTTTACATATCGCGTTGGACCAGTACGTTTAGGATATA
>CM026397.1:87577969-87606505 GCA_014843695.1 Archivesica marissinica | reverse complement strand
AGATTTTAGATTTTATTCTTTATTTACGTCTCATCAATGTACAACAAACAACATTCAATATAATAAAAACATATCGATGTACATTGCCACTCAATAATGAATTATAAGAGACAGTAACAGTAACAATTCACAATAGAACACGATTCAAAATATAAGTTTCTTAAAACTAGAGTTTATATAGGTTGATCCAGACCGATACTCTCACAAACTGAAGACAATCGTCAAAATGGTGACGGGAGATGCTGTATTAAGTGGTATGGCTTTTTGTACCTTTTGTTTGAATATCGATTACGAAACATGATCAACTACATGCTAATTGTGATGATGACGATGATGATGATGATGATGCTGATGATAATGTGGTGGCGTTCACGACTATGATGATGATGATGATGATGATGAATTGCATTTGAGTTGGTTAGATGCTGTATTAAGTGGTATGGCTTTTTGTACCTTTTGTTTGAATATCGATTATGAAACATGATCAACTACATGCTAATTGTGATGATGATTATGATGATGATGATGATGTGGTGGCGTTCACGACTATGATGATGATGATGTGGTTGCGTTTGAGTTGGTTATATGATGTATTATGTGGTGTGGCTTTTTGTACTTTTGTTTGAATATGATTATGATACATGATGATAATGTGGTTGTGGTGTTGACTATGATGATGATGTTAATGTGGTGGCGTTCACGACTATGATGATGATGATGATGATTGATTTGGTTGGTTATATGATGTATTAAGTGGTTGGCTTTTTGTTTTTGTTGATTCGATTATGATGATGATTGTTTATTGTGTGTGGCGTTTGTTATGATGATGTTAATGTGGTGGCGTTCACGACTATGATGATGATGATGAGATGATGATGATGTGGTGGCGTTCACGACTATGATGATGATGATGATGATGATGATGTGGTGGCATTCACGACTATGATGATGATGATGTGGTGGCGTTCACGACTATGATGATGTTGATGTGGTGGCATTCACGACTATGATGATGATGATGTGATGGCATTCACGATGATGATGATGATTGGTGGTGGCGTTCACGACTATGATGATGTGTGATGGTGGTGTTAAATATGATGATGATGATGATACGATTTGATGTCGTTTGTTTGTATGTTGATGATGATGCTTTGGCGTTCACGAGTAACGATGATGATGATGATGTGGTGTTCACGACTATGATGATGATGATGATGTGGTGGCGTTCAAATATGATGATGATGATGATTGTGTGTTGGTGTTCATATGATTTGTTTGTGTCTCGACTATGATGATGATGATTTGTGAAATGATGATGATGATGGTGGCGTTGACGACTTTGATGATGATATGATGTGGTGTATTTACTGTATGATTATGATGTTGATGAATTTGCATTTGAGTTGGTTAGTCCTAATGTTCTTTTATTTATTTTTTTAATATTTTTTTTTTTCTTTAATTTGAAAAGGTAGAATGTAATTCTGATGCAAACTGATTGTAATGTTATATATTTTGAAACCAGTTCTTTCTGGACACATGTCTTAAAGTATTATTCAGTTGAGGAAATATAAGGCAGTAACTTCATGTTTGAACACTCTTTCCGTTGTAATTCCTATTGAATAGCACATAATGGGATTTTAAAATGTATAATTAAAATTTATTCCACATGTATCAGTTAGGAACTTGTTTGACATTTCACCTTAGACCTATACATTCATGCAGTTGTTATTTTCATGAGAATAATATTGCTAGTCTGGTTATGTTTCTCGTGCTATTGTGCTTCTCGTTGCTCATGTGCGATCTCGAAAAAACCCGTGTTTTTTATTATAGATGTGTGTCAGTGTTTGTTTCCCAGGAATCACCGTTTGAATGTATGTTTGTTACCTAATGGATGATTATATAATTAGAAGGGAGACAGAGACTGTTACACTTGATACGCGAATATGCCTTAATTTAACTCAACATTTATAGGAAAATGCGAGTATTCATTTTCTCTAAGTGTCTTTAGAAAGTTAATATTATTAAAAAGCGGTGATATTGAATCAAATCCGGGACCTGCTAACCAAAATCACAGTTTGGGGATAATGCACTTAAATATACGTAGTATACGAAATAAACTAGAATTTATAAAAGATAATTTTAATGACTTTGATATATTATGTTTCACTGAAACTCACCTAGACAATAATGTATTAGATGAAACGCTTTCTATTGATGGCTACAATCAGTTTTATCGTAATGATATTTCGTCCCACTCTGGTGGAATATTGATATACTCATCTTCAAAATTACACACAGAACGATTGAACGAATTTGAAATACTGATACCAGATTCTATATGGATACCAAACTCAAACGTTCAGTTCTGGGAAAATTTAAATATTGGTATAGAAAGAGCAGGTGAACAATGTCGCCACTTCATTTTATTAGGAGATATAAATGAAGATCAATTGAATAATACTAACCGCAAATTACGAGATATACTTGAGTTAAATAATTTAAATAATGTAATTAACGAACCTACAAGAGTGACTGAAAATACATCTACTTCCATAGACCCGATTGTCTTATCGCAAGATCTTAACATTATAAATTCGGATGTAATATTAATTCCTGAAGAAATAAGCAATTTTGCCTTTTAGTTATAATCTAAGTAATTGCTATGAACGACATGTTTGGATATATAAAAAAGCGAATTTTGCTCAGTTAAATGATATGATTGCAAATACTGACTGGACTTTTTTAAATAATGGTGATCTAAACGAATGCTGTCTAGAATTTAATAACACTTTTCTTAAACTTGCGAAAACATGTATTCCAAATAAAAATATCTTAATAAGGCCCAATGACAAACCCTGGTTTGATTCTGAATTGAGAAAACTAATAAAAGCAAGAGACAAAATAAGAAAAAAAGCGTTAATGACCAAGAGTATAGATGGTTGGAATGAGTTTAAAAAAATGAGAAACAAAGTTAACAATTATGTAAAGCATGCTAAAACAAGATTTTATAATAATATTGAAGACTCGTTAGTAGACGCACAACAAACAAATAAACGAAAATATTGGAAGCTTCATACAATTCCGCCTCTAATTACAACTCTTCCAAATGGAGATACAAAATACTCAGTCACTGACATAGAAAAAGCAAATTGCCTAAATACATATTTTTCTGCTATATCCAACGTTGACGATTCCAATGCAACTCTTCCTGTACGTGAACTTAAAACAAATGCAACACTGGAAATCATACATATAACAGAAATTGAAATTTGTGATGTTTTAAAAAACCTTGATATTAACAAAGCAAATGGTCCTGATGGTATCAGTTACAAAATGTTAAAGGAAACAGCGGATTATATTGTTAAACCATTATCTGTCACGGGTTCGAGCCCCGCTCAGGCCGTGTCTCATTTATATGAAAAAGTTGGCAGTTTCTTACGGAGGTTGGTGCACCCAAGTACTGGTTAACCGCTGGAGCCTGCCCAGGAAAGGTGTTGTTAAGTAAACTGCCCGCCGGCGATATAGCCCAAAATGGTGCTGATGCAGGCGTAAAACCCGAAATATAACATAACATAACATAACCATTATCTGTCATGTTTAATAGATCATTTCAAGAAGGAGTATTTCCCTCATTATGGAAAAACGCTAATGTTATTCCTCTATTTAAAAAGGGTCCGGCCGAAACTCCTAGTAACTATAGACCAATTTCACTTTTGAGTTGTTTAGGTAAGGTTATGGAAAGAGTTATTTATAAACATATTCACAATCATTTGATTTTTAATAACCTTATATACTATAACCAGTGCGGCTTCAGACCTAATCATTCTAGTGTTTATCAACTGATAGAAATTTATTATCAAATATGCCAGACCTTAGACTCAAAACAATTTATGTGCATGATCTTCTGTGATATTTCTAAAGCTTTTGACAGGGTTTGGCATAAAGGTTTATTATTTAAATTGAAACAAAATGGTATAACTGGAATGCTATTAAGCTGGATAGAAAATTATTTATCAAATAGGACTCAAAATGTAGTAGTAGGGTCCAGCATATCAAACAGTGAAACTATTAGCTCTGGTGTACCACAAGGATCGATCCTCGGACCTTTATTTTTTCTCGTTTATGTTAATGATATAGCGGACAATTTATTAAGTATAACTAGGTTATTTGCTGACGATACATCATTGGCCCAAACGACATCAACTATTCAAGATCTAGAGGGAATACTGAATCATGATTTGAGGTTAATATCCGATTGGTCTAAACGTTGGTTGGTAAATTTTAATCCCAATAAGACAGAAGCTATGTTCTTTAGCACCACTAGGGAACAAAACTATCCAGTATTATTTTTTGATGGGATTCAGTTACCCTTTGCTGAACACCACAAACATTTAGGTGTAACTTTAAGCAACAATGGTAAATGGCACGAGCATATAGACAATATTTTTAAATCGGCATCAAAGGTACTAAATTTAATGCGAGCGTTAAAATTTACAATCAACAGGAAAACATTAAATCAAATTTATATATCTTATATGAGGCCACTGTTAGAATATGATGCAGTAGTATGGGATAGTTGTACTGAACTCGATAAGAATAGACTAGAAAAATTATAATTTGAAGCAGCTCGTGTTGTCACTGGTTTAACTCGATCGGTTTCTATAAATAACTTGATAGAAGAAATAGGTGGATCTCCTTAAATGATAGAAGAAAACTTCAGAAATTAGTCATAATGTACAAACTAAAAAACGGTCTACTGCCGGAGCATTTTTCAACAATTTTTCCAAGGGTAGTTGGTGAAGAAAACAATTACAATTTAAGAAATGCCGATAATTTCATAGTAATGGCAAGAAGAACAGCTCTCTTCTCGAATTCCTTTGTACCATCAAGTGTTGATTTATGGAATACATTAACAGAGCATATCCGAACATCACCTACTTTATCTAGTTTTAAGTATCGACTGAAATGTGCATTATTTAAGCAAAATGAAGTACCTTCATATTACTACAAAGGTTCAAGATCTCTAACCGTTCTCCAAACACGCATAAGAAATGGCTGCAGTAATTTGAATGCGGACTTATGTAATAATCACTTAAAAGATGACCCGATTTGTGAGTGTGAACGTGGCGTCGAAGATGCCGAACATTATTTTTTCAAATGCCCTCTATTTTTAAATCAAAGGGTAGCACTATTCAGATATACACGTCAATATCATCCACTTAGTGTAAGAACTCTACTTAAAGGTAAAGAAGAACTCTCAGATGAACAGAACCTAAGTATTTTTAATTCAGTTCAAAAGTATATACATGATACTGCGAGGTTTTCAAATTAGCGTAATACTAGTATTTCTATTTCTTATTATGCGTGGGGGGTTTCGAGGTCGCGGACCGGGGCGAGCATCACACGAGCACATTCACGTGAATACTTCTGCTGGCATTTTTTCTTTAAAATAACATATCTTTTTCTTAATTGTACTTTTGTAGCCATAATATATTTCTGTAAATGAATTGTATTGGGGAGGGCCATTTTATAATGTGTATAGCACTTGTGGCCCAAACCTTTTGCTGTATATATTTGGCAATACATTATGTTTAAACTAGTGATATAATCCATTACCATTTAAATAAGTAATTAACATATGCAGCCATTTTAAGTTATGCATGTACCTGGTACATGTCTCGAAATGTATATCTCTAGAATATCAACAAATACACAGCTCATTTATGATTTCTTTAGTACTATAAAACAAACAACAATGACAGCTAACCAAATGAACCAACCTGTTATTCCATGATTGAAATTAACTAAAATAAATATGACTCTAAATATTGACATCTGACCACTTCAGATATATGGAAGGCAGTGAAATCAGCTGATCATAAAACTATAGCGCGGGAAACCAACCACGGCTGAATGAACATGATTTATAAACTGTACTCTGGTCAAGGGGAGACAACAAACAACTCTTACCAAACTGCTATATGATAGGGGCTAAATAAACGTAAACCTAAGCATCAACAATTTCCACCTGGTTACATGATGTTCTCAATTTATTTCTCTTATTGCTTGTAAGAGGGTACGCATTCACAAACGGATAACCGTATTTTACTCTATTGCATTTCCTTATTGATTGGGTAAAAGTGTTTATCTTCGGATATCCACGCACTCACAGAAATTAAATGCCTCCCGTTTATAGCTGGCACTGAATGTTCCTTGGATATGACTAGTAATTTATTGCAACTTCTTACAATTATTTCAATTGGAAAAGCAATATGTGGAAGCATAGGATGCTCTGAGTTTATCAAATGTATAATAAAGTTGTATTGTCATTTGTTTTCGCGACATGAATGTTCCAGGTCAGACACCGCTATTGATGGTCAGACACCGCTATTGCAATTTCCATAGGCCACCTTTATAACACCGTGCCATTATATTTCCCCCAAAAAATAGTTTGGCATACAGTACAGTAGTTTTCAACATACTGGCCTTTGAGCCACAGGATGATCACAGCATTCACTCTATGTACAAAATCTTAAACAAGCACTGTAATATATCTGTCTTTGGACATTCACTTATTTGTTAATTAATCATTGTAAATATCATAATCTCAAAATTCACCAGCAACGACACATAATCCTCAATATTGAGGGAGTGCCGAAATCACCAAGAAGAAGAGGAAAATTCCAATGGGGTCGACCGATTTGTGTTTTTTTAATTTCCCACTAAAGGCACCACCCCCTACGCTGAAGGTAATTTGGTGGTACATGTAAATTGTTCTCACCCAAACGATTTCGTACGGTTTGAGCGGAAATCCTGGGGTTATAAGTACCTGGGGTGATAGATGCTGTAGCTGTCGCAGTTAAAAAACGATTTCGTAAATGTTGGTTCAAAATATAGCGGTCTTGCGCCAGCGTGGTTACACGTGGTCTACCGCTACGTGGAAGATCTTCCGTGCTTCCGGTCTGCACAAACCGCCGTCTCAGACTTCTAACTGCCGGCACAGATGATCGAACGTGCGCAGCAACCTCTTCCGTTGAAGCTCCAGCATCCCAACGGCTCTCTCTCTTAAATGTTTCGCAATTCGAGGCATTGAAATTTTGCCCAAATTGTATCGATATAAAGGTGTTTAGGTATTTTTATGACTAGTCGTCAAGTGCAATAACTTGCAGTGAAAAAAGTTAACACATGTAAACCAGATATGTCCACCCCGTGCATGCACGTGAAAATGGAGGTTTTGTCAAAACAGACGATATCGTTCGACATGAGGTGATTATCTGGCCGATTTCCCAAAGTAGGACGTCAGTGTAAACTACTACATATACACATTTTTCTACATGTTGTATTTAACCTTATAAGTTTAAGACCTACTTTGCGAAAGTTTCTTTTTTGGTTCAGTATATATTGTATTTTAATATTTAGAAGTCATTTTCACTATTTGTGACAATACCTTCTCAGCCAATCAGTTCATGTATCAATAACTCTTAAGGGCTTCTCTACACTTTTTCAACCAATCTCAGACCACTATATCAATAACACTGTATGACCTGAAATCTCCATATCATATGCCACCATCATTACATACAGTGCAAAAATAGTTTGGCACAAAAGAGAGTAGTTTAGAAAATTTCTAATTTCAATTTGGTTGACCAATGTGTGTTTTTAATTTCCCACTAAGCTGCTAAATGCTCCCACCCCCTACTCTATCCTCCTCTAATGTCCAGCCCCTCACAGGGATATAGACATGTGAAGATAATTTGGTGGTGAATGTTGCACTGACACCTGCATTTATAATATGTGTTTATTTGTCACCAAATAGTATGCAAATATTCCAAAATGCAGCTTATATATTGTATTTCAATTTTTAGAAGTCATTTTCACTATTGGTGACAATACCTACTCAGCCCATTAATTCATGTATCAATACCTCTTATGAGCTTCCCTACACTTCTTCAACCAATCCAAGGCCACTCTTTCAATAACAGCATCTGATCTACTGGACTAACAATGACACTGCTATTGGATTCTTCATTACCATCCATAATAATATAGTCCAATTACCATGGGCGTACCGGTATTCGGTCACTAGTCATTCTCTTTTATAGCAGATTAAGTAATATTACCTTGTAAAGTGATCATTCTTGCATTGAATACGCTTGACTAAACTAAGACTGCATAACATCTTTTAAAATAAAACCACAATTTCACTCGCATGTCAATACAACATGGCGTAAAAAACAGGACCTAAGTTTCGGACACCAATCAAATTTCATGTACCATAAAATGTGTTGTCTGGTATTGTAACATGATTGACACATGCCAAGAGTTTGACTTCCCCTGTTGCATAGAGATCTCTGTAAGGGATTGTTATGGTACTCGTGAATGAGACTAATGACAAACATCAACATTTACATATTTTCGAAATAAAAGGTGAATATTGATCTGTTTTTTTTGCTCATTTTCGTGTTTGGCAGTTTTAGCAGCTACCATATGCTCCAAGTATCTGCTACTGACAGCGATGACATCATATGCAAACAAATTCTAAACGTGTGGTGTTGCCCAAAAATAGTTTGCAACAAAAAATGTAGTTTTCAACAGACCGGCAGAGGTACATGGCTGGCCCTTTAAATAGGGGTGACACTATAATACTATAATACAATTGAGGGATCCAGTGTAGGATGCTCGTTCACGCCACATGTATATGTAGGCACTTCACACACATTACTTGGTACTGGTTAACCATTCAGGTTTGCTAAGTCTACCCAGGAAAATGTGTAGACCTAGGTACCCACATCAACAGTGCTTTTTATTTTTCATTAAAGAGTCATTGTCACTATTGTGGACAATACTTGCTCAACCAATCAGCTGATGTGTCATTCAATCTTATCCATTTCATTACTACATACCTCTAAATAGTCTAATAAAAAAGTAAAATGTAATTTTCTGATTCATTAATTGGCCTACAAATATCATGACCAGTTCATGTCAGACTGACAATTATTGTCAGTTGCTTAATGTTGAATGGGTTACAGGTGTCTTGTTAGTTTTACGTTTATTTATCATCGCTACCGGTTGCACATATGAGCGACGCCTCCGGAAGAGATTAGTCATTTTAGATTTTGGATCATTGGCAGTCGGTCAAGTCTCAAATATTTTTGTTGCCAAATAATTGTACATGTATGGACCTTGTAAACCTGTATTACGGGTTTTGGTTATTTTCCGATAGCTTGCTCGGTTAGCACGGGAACACAGCGTCCAGTGAAAAGTGTGTGATATGGGGACAGTAGCTTTATGGACATGTTTATTTTTAGCCACATTTCCTTGAGTACTGTAGTCATCTGTTGCAAATCGTCAACAACCATGGCAAATGTGCGAGTTAGCCTTGACGCTGAGGAAATGAATAGGGGCATCGGGATGCTGGAAAGTGGGCAATCTCAAAGGGACGTTGCAGGCGTCCTTGGTGTGTCACAGAGTGTGGTAGCAAGAATGTGGAATCGCTTTCAAACGCATGGGCATGTTGTGCATCGACATGGCGGTGGCCGAGAAAGGGCAACTACCCGAGCCCAAGACCGATGTATCATCCTTCAAGCAAGACGTCATCGTTTCCACAACGCTACAATACTGCAAAATGACTTGCAGAATGTGTCTGGCCTTCGAGTTTCCACCCAAACAATCAGAAACCGACTCCACGATGTTGGTTTGAGGGCGAGACGGCCTGTAATCCGTATTCCTTTGACGCGGCGCCACTGCCAGGATCGTATCCAATGGGCACGCAATCATGTGACTTGGACATTGAACGACTGGACACCTGTGCTCTTTTCAGATGAGTCAAACTTCTGCGTGGACTTCACGGATAGGCGAGCAAGGGTGTGGAGAATGCCCAATGAACGATTTGCACCAGTATGCGTATCTGAACATGATCGTTAGGCGGTGGCTCCATCATGGTTTGGGCGGGCATCAGCATGCAGGGGAAGACGGACCTGCACATCCTCGATGGCACCATGATGGCAGATCGTTATGTTAATGAGGTTTTAGATGTTCATGTTCGCCCATACGCTGGTGCTGTAGGTCCAGATTTCATGCTGATGGATGATAACGCTCGTCCACACAGGGCCTGCATCACCAACCAGTACTTGGAGGCAGAAACAATCGTCAGGATGGAGTGACCCGCCAAGTCCCCAGACCTGAACCCCATCGAACACGTCTGGGACATGCTACAGACGGCCATTAGTGCTCGGCAAGTTCAACCAAAAACAGGGTTCCGGGGCTGAGACAGGCGTTACTGGAAGAGTGGCAGCGACTCCCACAATACAGGATTCGTGGGCTTATCACCAGCATGCGGAGGTCATGTCACACCGTTATCGATGCCAGTGGACGCCATACTCAATATTGACAGAACATTCAATCTCCCGGTTTACTTTTTGCAAATTTTTCAATTTTGTTACCATACCATGAACATGTCGAATAATGTCCATTGTCATTTTTTTTCTTGTGTCACGCTGGAGTAATCCATCCATTGTTTGGTTTTCCCTTAAAAAAATTTTTTTTAATTAATTAAATGTATTTATAACTAATTAACTCATATTTACAACATGCCACATGAAAATAGCATACACTATAAAAAGTGATCCTTTTGAGTAGTATACAATGTTAAAAAGATTAAAAGGATAGATATACATGTACGTAGCTACAGTTAAAAATAAATGGTTTTTAGTTTAGAAGGAGTACAAGTCCAGACTGAAAACAATAATCGGGAGACTGGAACTCGACTAGATGTGTCGGTAGACTGTTCCATAGCCTGATAGTCCTGGGGGTAAAAAGAGTTGGTATGGTATTTAAGAAATAATATTAGTCCCCGTTTGTTTATTGGCGAATAAAACATGGTTTGGAGTTCTGAATCATAGGAATTAATCATGCAGGCCATAGGCCTAAGTGGTTAATTCAGGCACTCAGAACTTTAAACCATGTTTTATTCAACAATAAATAACGCAATACAAATACGCCCATCAATAATTTTGTGAACTAATTCTATGTTACGAGTATACGTAATCTAACATACTTGTGACCAGTACTCTTTGCATAGTAAAGTCCCTTGCATAGTCCCTTGCATAGTCCCATCGTATTATTTCACACGTCCAAAATATGTAAAAAGTGCAAAAGTAGCTGGTGTTATTTTTAACAGTGTGTAAATGATGTCACAAAACTACATAATGATGTCATAATTGACATGACACGCTAAGCCACGTTTTATTGCACACTTAACAACGATAAATTGCTTCTTTGGGTATAAAGTCAAAATGCTGACCCATGTTAGAAGTGGTTTTGGACTGTGAAATTATGTAATTAAGAATTCTTGAGTGTTAGATTTGTTTGAAAAACAGGATCAATGTAACAATAAACAATTCTTTCGCCTGTTTGCTTGTTATTGGTTTTGGCATTCCTTTTGTTGCAGCAATGAGTGAGGGTAAGAAGAAGATGACAAGGCCGGAGCCACTGGAAAGTAGCTGCCATTTCTTTGTGGAGAGGAAGAGGAGATATTGCCGGTTTAGGCCGTCGAAAAATATAAACTACTGTGCTGAACATGCTACTTTATGCGGGGTAAGGCCAGCTAACAAACAAATCACTGTGCTGAACATGCTACTGTATGCAGGGTATGGCCAGCTAACAAAAAACCACTGTGCTGAACATGCTACTGTATGCGGGGTAAGGCCAGCTAACAAACAAATCATTGTGCTGAACATGCTACTGTATGCAGGGTATGGCCAGCTAAGAAACAAACCACTGTGCTGAACATGCTACTGTAAGCGGGGTAAGGCCAGCTAAGAAACAAACCACTGTGCTGAACATGCTACTGTAAGCGGGGTAAGGCCATCTAAGAAAAAACCACTGTGCTGAACATGCTACTGTATGTGGGGTAAGGCCAGATAAGAAGAACCACTGTTCTGAAAATGCTACTGTATGCGGGGTAAGGCCAGCTAAGAAACAAACCACTGTGCTGAACATGCTACTGTATGTAGGGTAAGGCCAGCTAACAAACAAACCACTGTGCTGAACATGCTACTTTATATGTGGGGTAAGTCCAGCTAACAAACAAACCACTGTGCTGAACATGCTACTTTATATGTGGTAAGTCCAGCTAAGAAACAAACCACTGTGCTGAACATGCTACTGTATATGGGGTAAGTCCAGCTAAGAAACAAATCACTGTGCTGAACATGCTACTGTATGCAGGGTAAGGCCAGCTAAGAAACAAACCACTGTGCTGAACATGCTACTGTATGCAGGGTAAGGCCAGCTAACAAACAAATCACTGTGCTGAACATGCTACTGTATGCAGGGTATGGCCAGCTAACAAACAAACCACTGTGCTGAACATGCTACTGTATGTGGGGTAAGTCCAGCTAACAAACAAACCACTGTGCTGAACATGCTACCTTATACGTGGTAAGTCCAGCTAAGAAACAAACCACTGTGCTGAACATGCTACTGTATATGGGGTAAGTCCAGCTAAGAAACAAATCACTGTGCTGAACATGCTACTGTATGCAGGGTAAGTCCAGCTAACAAACAACACTGTGTTGAACATGCTACTGTATGCATGGTATGGCCAGCTAACAAACAAACTACTGTGCTGAACATGCTACTGTATGCGGGGTAAGGCCAGCTAACAAACAAACCACTGTGCTGAACATGCTACTGTATGTGGGGTAAGGCCAGCTAACAAACTAACCACTGTGCTGAACATGCTACTGTATATGGGGTAAGTCCAGCTAAGAAACAAATCACTGTGTTGAACATGCTACTGTATGCAGGGTAAGTCCAGCTAAGAAACAAATCACTGTGCTGAACATGCTACTGTATGCAGGGTAAGTCCAGCTAAGAAACAAATCACTGTGCTGAACATGCTACTGTATGCAGGGTAAGTCCAGCTAAGAAACAAACCACTGTGCTGAACATGCTACTTTATACGTGGTAAGTCCAGCTAAGAAACAAACCACTGTGCTGAACATGCTACTTTATACGTGGTAAGTCCAGCTAAGAAACAAACCACTGTATTGAACATGCTACTGTATGCAGGGTAAGTCCAGCTAAGAAACAAATCACTGTGCTGAACATGCTACTGTATGCAGGGTAAGTCCAGCTAAGAAACAAACCACTGTGCTGAACATGATACTGTATGCGGGGTAAGGCCAGCTAAGAAAAAACCACTGTGCTGAACATGCTACTGTATGTGGGGTAAGGCCAGCTAAGAAAAATCCACCAGCTAAGAAACAAACCACTGTGCTGAACATGCTACTGTATGTGGGGTAAGGCCAGCTAAGAAACAAACCACTGTGCTGAACATGCTACTGTATGTGGGGTAAGGCCAGCTAAGAAACAAACCACTGTGCTGAACATGCTACTGTATATGGGGTAAGGCCAGCTAACAAACAAACCACTGTGCTGAACATGCTACTGTATGTGGGGTAAGGCCTGCCGCCAGCTAAGAAACAAACCACTGTGCTGAACATGCTACTGTATGTGGGGTAAGGCCAGCTAAGAAACAAACCACTGTGCTGAACATGCTACTGTATATGGGGTATGGCCAGCTAAGAAACAACACTGTGTTGAACATACTATGTACATGTATGTGACCAAGGGTAGCCAAATCCATTGCCCGGCCGCCCGGGACAAGAGCTAATGACTGTCGGGCATGCAAGAGTTTCCGTCTAGCAGCTTGGTCAGGAAACTTTCAATATTAGACTGTTTGCAGAGTTGCCAATGATTGTCAAGATTATTTTCAGTTTGCTCTTGCGGACCCACAGAGCATAGTTGAGCTCACCCACATATAATTTACTGTGCTAAAGAATGCAATGGTGCAGGCTAGAGAAAATACTTTATAATAAAACGTTTTCACAGATAAGTTTTATCTCCTCACAAAGTGCACAAAACATTGCAAGACAATTTGTGATTTTTCACCAGGCAATTTGATTTTCCTGCTGGGCATACAAACAACAGTTACTGTTCTGGACATGATATAATCATATTAAATATACAAAGTAATTTGTTGAACATGCTACTATATGTGAGATAAAACTGTCTTAATGTGTTGCAATGTGTAATCTACTTTGCTTCATTTTCAGGTGGACTTGGGTAGAAAGAGAGTAGAATGTCTGTATGATTCAAAACAGTGAGTACTTATTTTTAGATAATATGTTGTGTATGTATATTATATATTTGTGGCATGCTTTCTGTTTTACTTTATGCCTTCTTTTATACTGTTGTGTATGTGTTACAGTGTATTATGCAATATTATAGAAGTTATATCATTTTCAGGGCTCATCCTAGAAAGCAACATAGGCGAAATAGTAAATCGTAATAAAGCACTCCTATTCAATTGTGTATTTTAACCCTATTTTGTTGAAATTTATTAAATAATACTATTTTAAGGGCGCAATCGTGCAGTTTCTCGATTCTCCCATAAATTCTGACCTAGTATGAGTCCGAATTTTGTAGCAGACTTGCTGGAGGTGTGTTCAAGATGGACTGTGTTCGTAGTTGGTCCTTACTATTTGTTTTGTCATTATTGTCGTTTACATCATAATATTTATGCAGCGTTCGAGATATTTTGATGTATGTGACAACGTTCTATAATGCATTGTTTGTATGTTTCAGCACCTGCTATGCTGATAAGCTGAACCATCACATGAAGAAATGTCCAAGCAAACCAAGAGACATGCCTGTAAGGGTCATGTAGTCGACCATTCTCCAAAGATATATGCTAATTATAGGGTTTATACTAGAGTGGAAAAAAGGGTCAGAAAAGTCAGAAAAGGAACAAGGGTGCATTTTTAGCCGTAATGAGGTGTGGGAGGGGGTATTTTGGGGTTAGCACCTATAAAATTTGGCTAAATTACTGTGATTGATAAATGAGGCAATAAAGCAGTACATATTGTTGAAAAGGGCAGACGAGTTCTAAGTTATATATGTCTGCCCGCCCAAAGGCACCTGAGGCTTATATATAGAAAAACAAAATTATCTTATTTTTTAAAAGGCAACAGGGCGAGGCTAATGGTCAAAAGGGCTCCCTGCCATTCCGCTCTAGAAAACCCCCTATAATCAGTTGATATTATTTCATGCTGATACTGTCATGGGTTAGAAAACCCACCATGAATTCTTACATGTGAGGAAACTCTCTTGCTGTATTGTGTCTGTGATTCTACCCCCAAGTTTTCATATATATTCAAATTTGCTGAAGCAAAATGCGCGGCCGAGTGGGTGTCGTTCACTTCAAATCACTTGCTTGCCCCTCACCTCTGTAGGTTCGAATCCTGCTGGGGATGTCAAATTATTTCATGTGAGAAAGCTATCCAGCTGGCTTGCGGTAGGTCAGTGTGCCCGTCCTACTCTGCTGAATATACTTGTGAAGGCATCACAACCCAAACTATAGATAGACGATGGATAGACACACATGCTCCATACAAAAAGAAAAATTTGTTTGTAAAAATGATCTCAACTCATGGAGGCTAAGAGAGATCAGTACTATTTATAGATAAGTGTGAACATTTTAATAAACAGATATTAAGTTTAAACTTTATTTATTTTACAATGATTACGAAGCAAGTTTTAACAACTTATATTAATCACTCTCATTGGTGTGGATAAAAGCGTAAATGTGGTCATTCGTGTGGGAGGAAACCGAAGTACCCGGAAAAAACCAACCTGTCTTATCTGGTGACCACCGTACCATCTCACATACTTCCCGTTCCGAGGATCGAATCCGGGTTGTATTGGTGAAAAGCGAATGTGCTAATCCGATAGCCAAACAGATATTAGTCACGCGCGACACGTTTTTACCATGACCCGTGTAATTTTCCATAAATAGACTTCGATGAAATTTCCCAATTTGCGGAAATTTTTTACAGAATTTCGCCGTTTTATCATTTTCACCAAACTGAGCTTTTATTAAGTAATTTTGGCATATTTTAGCCAATGGCAACTTTGGAGATTGACAGTGCAGGCCCAGCTTCGTACATTGTATGTACATTTATTGTTAATTTGCAAATTATCTCCCATTCCACAGTTTGATTCGTCCGCCTCCGTGGTCGAGTGGTTAAGGTCGCTGACTTGTATACCACTGTAACCTATCATCACTGATGGTCACGGGTTCGAGCCCCGCTCAGACCGTGTCTCATTTATATGAAAAAGTTGGCAGTTTCTTACGGAGGTTGGTGCACCCATGTACTGGTTAACCGTTGGAGCCTGCCCAGGAAAGGTGTTGTTAGGTAAACTACCCGTCGGCGATACAGCCCAAAATGGTGCTGATGCAGGCGTAAAACCCGAAATATAAACAATTTCAAGTTTATTGGCATTATCAGCAATACATTGCCTTTGGCCATTTACATAAGTATAAAATATGGCAAAGACATACATAAATAATACATACATACATACATACATACATACATACATACATACATACATACATACATACATACATACATACATACATACATACATACATACATACATACATACATACATACATACATACATACATACATACCTACATACATACATACATACATACTACATACATACATACATACATACATACATACATACATACATACATACATACATACATACATACATACATACATACATACATACATACATACATACATACATACATACATACATACATACATACATACATACATACCATACATACATACATACATACATACATACATACATACATACATACATACATACATACATACTATATACAAACTTATACATACTACATACATACTATATACATACTATATACATACTGTATACATACTACATACATACTATATACATACTATATACATACTACATACATACTATATACATACTATATACATACTACATACATACTATATACATACTACATACATACTATATACATTCTATATACATACTACATACATACTAAATACATACTACATACATACTACATACATACTACATACATACTACATACATACTATATACATTCTATATACATACTGTATACATACTATATACATACTATATACATACTATATACATACTGTATACATACTATATACATTCTATATACATACTACATACATACTACATACATACATACATACATACATACATACTACATACATACTACATACATACGACATACATACTATATACATTCTATATACATACATACATACATACATACATACATACATACATACATACATACATATACATACATACATACATACATACATACATACATACATACATACATACATACATACATACATACATACATACTACATACTACATACATACATACATACATACATACATACATACATACATACTACATACATACATACATACATACATACATACATACTACTACATACATCATACATACATACATACATACTACATACAATACATACATACATACATACATACATACATACATACATACATACATACATACATACATACATACATACATACATACTACATACATACATACATACATACTACATCATACATACATACATACATACATACATACATAATACATACATACTACTACTACATACATACATACATACATACATACATACATACATACATACATACATACAATACATACATACATACATACATAATACATACATACATACACATACATACATACATACATACATACATACATACATACATACATACATACATACATACATACATACATACATACATACATACATACATACATACATACATACATACATACATACATACATACATACATACACATGTTAAGAAACAGTGATATTATCTAGGGTATTTTTTCTTACTCTTAGTAACATAGATTCCTTTATATACTTAGATAGTTTTAATAATTCTATTTTATTCTTAGAAGACATGATATTATTGAATTTCTGTACACACGGCCACGATATATTACCAAGGTATTTAGTTCTTAAACTTGTGTATCTCGTACAACATAGCAAAAAGTGATACTCCGATTCAACCGACTTTTGGTTACATAATTTACATAATTGATGTTCTCTTTCTATAGCATTATATCTACCAAATTCAATTTCTAATGTGTGTGAGCATAATCTTAAGCATGTGAAACACTTTCTCAAGTCATCACTAACAATCGTATCAATATATTCTTCAAATATAAATTCATTTTTAAATTTACAATAATAGTCTAATTTTGTCATTGTGCTTATGGATTCTCTCCATTCTTGAATGAACTTGTTAGGTATTCTCCTTTTAAACATAGGAAAATAATCAATAGTATCATTAAAACTTAATCTTACATCTCTAAAGCCAAGATGATCAATAACAGAATGCCCAACAATTATTACTTACATTTTCACAGAGGTCCATATACATAGTATACATAGGTGAGGTGTTAAGTTTCATTATTTTCAGCCAATATTTTGTTGATCTTTCTTTACATATTGTAGAGAGTGGGAATCTTCCTAGTTCACCATAAACAGCATTAGTTGGTGTCTGTTGTTTGACTCCCAAGTATATATTTACAAAATCGGATATGCAATTTAACTATTATTATTATAAATACCCCACACTTCACAACCATACAACAATATTGGCATAACCATTGAATCAAATAAAGAAAGTTTAGTTTTAACATCAAATTTAACTTTGTCAAATAATGATAATAGATTATGGTAGGCCTTTAATGCTTGGATATATAAAGCTTTAACCGCTCCCGACATAGTTCCAGTGTAGGTAAATTTGACACCTAAATAGGTGAAATTATCAACACGTTCAATATTTTCCCCGTTAATGAAAAGGTCTGTATAAACTCTTTTGCTTACGTTTCTCAAAGACACAGATCTTAGTTTTAGCAATGTTAATTTTAAGACCCCATTTTTCAGAATACTGATAAATGCAGTCAATTTGCGATTGCATCAGTGGTGAATAACACTATATCATCAGCAAACAAAATCATGTACATTGACAAAAGTTCAAGATCTTTATCAGTTAGTGAATTTACATTTAATTGTCTATCGATATCGTTAATAAATAAAATAAACAGAAGGGGAGATAACGGTTCACCCTGCTTCAAACCTATTATAACATCAAAGAAATTGGACAACTCCATAGTACTGGATAATTTAACACACGATTGGACATTATTATAAATACATTTAATCATGTTGACCATTTTACAGCTAATACCTTGTTGAATTAATTTTACCCACAATGCATCTCTGTTAACAGTATCAAAAGCTCGCTTGTAGTCGATAAAAATACACCATAGCCTCGATTTTTTGGATAATACTTTTTGAATGGTTGCATGTAACAAGAAAATAGCATCAGCTGTAGAACGGCCATAATAACATAAATAGCAGTTTGATTCCTTTTGTGTTCATTACTCATGTGCTATTGTGAGAAATTTGAAGGGAATTGATCCAAAATTTCAAATGTTTGACCAATTTTTCGTGTCTCCCATATAAATGACGATGTAGAAAGTTACAGTAATTGAGTACTTCTTTGGTTGTAGCCCTACTACAGCGCCAGGATAAATTCTGGAGACAATGCTGGCGAGGATGTTCCAGATCCGAAGGTAACCCATTAAAATTGCAGAAGTAATGTTCACTTTAGGTGTGGTTGTGATGTATAAAATTGTGCATTTGTTAATCAATGTTTGTGCAATATGTAGTGTATCATTGTGCATGTATTCTACTGTTGGAACATGCTTTTATATTAGGTTGTTAACTTCAAATAATTTGCCACTCAAAACTATAGATCTGAATCAGACTAAAGGTGGCATATTTAGTACTGTCGTTTGAGTATGTTATCCAGCTGACTTCTGGAAAGTTGGTGGTTTTATCTGGATGCCTGAATCTATTCATGAAATACTATCTGGATGGTCACCACGAGGCTACCGCTATCAATAAATGTTAGGTAGTAGCTGATCTAGACTGCTAGCTCTACCTGGCTATTATATGAAAAAGTTGGCGGTTTCTTACGGAGGTTACTGCTCAAAGTATCCCGGTGTGACGAGTTTTTGGCGAGAACGTGTTTTCAGCTAACTGCGGGGATAGCCAGTCACGAGAGATTTTTGGGAATAGCCAGTCGTGAGAGATCTGCGGGAATAGCCAGTCTTGAGAGATCTGTGGGAACAGCCAGTCGCGAGAGATCTGTGGGAATAGCAAGTCGCGAGAGATCTGCGGAAATAGCCAGTCACGAAAGATCTGTGGGAATAGCCAGTTGCGAGAGATCTGCAGGAATAGTCAGTCGCGAGAGGAGATCTGCGGGAATAGCCAGACGTGAGAGATATGCGGGAATAGCCAGACGTGAGAGATCTGCGGGAATAGCCAGACGTGAGAGATATGCGGGAATAGCCAGTCGTGAGAGATCTGCGGGAATAGCCAGTCACGAGAGATATGCGGGAATAGCCAGACATGAGAGATATGCGGGAATAGCCAGACGTGGGAATAGCCAGTCGCGAGAGATATGCGTGAATAGCCAGTCGCGAGAGTTCTGCAGCAATAGCCAGTCACGAGAGATCTGCGGGAATAACCAGTCGCGAGATATCTGCCGGAATAGCCAGTCGCGAGAGATCTGAGGGAAAAGCCAGTCACAAGAGATATGGGGGAATAGCCAGTCACGATAGATCTGCTGGAATAGCCAGTCGCGAGAGATCTGCGGGAATAGCCAGTCCCGAGAGATCTGCGGGAATAGCCAGTCGCGAGAGATCTATGGGAATAGCCAGTCGCAAGAGAACTGCTGGAATAGCCAGTCGCGAGAGAACTGCTGTAATAGCCATCGCGAGAGAACTGCGGGAATAGCCAGTCGCGAGAGATCTGTGGGAATAGCCAGTCACGAGAGATCTGCAGGAATAGCCAGTCACGAGAGATCTGCTGGAATAGCCAGTCGCGAGAGATCTGTGGGAATAGCCAGTCATGATAGATCTGCTGGAATAGCCAGTTGCGAGAGATCTGCGGGAATAGCCAGTCCCGAGAGATCTGCGGGAATAGCCAGTCGCGAGAGATCTATGGGAATAGCCAGTCGCAAGAGAACTGCTGGAATAGCCAGTCGCGAGAGAACTGCGGGAATAGCCAGTCGTGAGAGATCTGCAGGAATATCCAGTCGCAAGAGATCTGCTGGAATAGCCAGTCGCGAGAGATCTGTGGGAATATCCAGTCGCGAGAGATCTGTGGGAATAGCCAGTCGTGAGAGATCTGTGGGAATAGCCAGTCGCGAGAGATCTGTGGGAATATCCAGTCGCGAGAGATCTGCTGGAATATCCAGTCACGAGAGATCTGCTGGAGTATCCAGTCGTGAGAGATCTGCGGGAATAGCCAGTCGCGAGAGATCTGCTGGAATATCCAGTCGCGAGAGATCTGCGGGAATAGCCAGTCGCGAGAGATCTGCTGAATATCCAGTCGCGAGAGATCTGTGGGAATAGCCAGTCGCGAGAGATCTGCAGGAATAGCCAGTCGCGAGAGATCTGTGGGAATAGCCAGTCGCGAGAGATCTGTGGGAATAGCCAGTCGCGAGAGATCTGTGGGAATAGCCAGTCGCGAGAGATCTGTGGGAATAGCCAGTCGCGAGAGATCTGTGGGAATAGCCAGTCGCGAGAGATCTGTGGGAATAGCCAGTCGCGAGAGATCTGTGGGAATAGCCATTCGTGAGAGATCTGCGGGAATAGCCAGCCGCGAGAGATCTGCTGGAATAACCAGCCGCGAGAGATCTGCTGGAATAGCCAGCCGCGAGAGATCTGCGGGAATAGCCAGCCGCGAGAGATCTGTGGGAATAGCCAGTCGCGAGAGATCAAGATGTAGTTCACGCTCCAGTTACCGGCAATATAAATTAACAATACATTTTACAAGTCGCTTTTTCGCTGATAATCAAGATCAGACAGGTAAATAAACAATGGAAACTTCAAACCTACCCCAGCTTTCACTGATTTCACTATTCCAATTCATGTCACCATATAAATGATATTTTTTAAAGAAATCAGCAAACTTTTTTCCAAAATGATATATACTTTGTCTGCATCACCAATATATTTCCGAATAAATAAGTCATAGTTTCACTGTTCCTATCCATGTTTATGAGTTTCATCCGTTATTACACACAATTATGGAAAACATCAATTTTCACAGTTTTTCACATTCAGGTCCATGTGTTGTCATTGAGGTTCTCCAACTGATATTCATGGTTGTGTAAACCTAGTTATTCTCTGTTAGGCACCATGTGATGTGTGCAAGGGATGTGTCCATTTACGGTTCAGCACCCAGTCAGAGTAATTATGAAGGTGACGACTTCTTATGCCCCATGTGTTTGTCTAAGTTAAACTAAATATTAGTGTTGTAGATACATTTACAGTATATAGAGAGAATTTTGTCCAACAAAGTAATTTTGAGTGAAAATGTTACATTAAGCCTGTTATTTAAATAAGTGTTCCTTATTTATATTCTTTTGTTAAAAAGAACTGTTGTTTACATACGGTTGCTCACGCTGTAGGCAATTTACAGTTAGGTGAAAACTTGTGACATCATTCCGGATTACTGGGAGCGAGGTTTTCTCAAAAAGTAAACAATTGATTTTATTCGAGATTTAGCATTAATGAAAGGTAAAATATTGTTTATTCATTCACTTGAAATTGTTGTCAGTGTATGAACATTCAAAATCTATAGGAGTCTGTTATATACTACATTGCCGGAAACCAGTAATACTGGTTGACTGCTAGAGCCTGCCCAGGAAAGGTGTTTATATGGTAAACTGCCCGCCAGTAATATAGCCCAAAATGGTGCAGGCGTAAATCCCAAACAAACTCTATCTGGTTAATTAATCATAATACTACTTTATTATGCATATAGGTCTTGTTGGAGCTGCTTGCAGTGAGCTTGACATAGTCGTCCGAATAATTGTTTGGTGGCAGTTCGTTCCAGTAATATTTGCATCCAGTTTTGTGTACAATATTTACAATATATTCTAACAACGAGTCAATTTTGTGTTCTAGGAGACAGTTTTGACAGTACCCATTGATGATCTGCAAGCTATTGTTGATAGAGTAAACATACTGTATCAAGGTCTGTAATCTCTCCTTTCATGTACTTCACTTAGTCTTTGTAGTTTATACAAATTTGTTTTAGCTGGATTGCGAAACAAGTTCTTACAACTTGTATTAATCACTTTCCAGATTCATTCCTGATGGAATCCAACGCCACAAGGGAGAGAGAAGAGGTAATGTGGAATTTACCTTGCCTAAGGGCACACTCGTAATGGCTTCTGCGGAGCTCGAACTCCGGGCCTTTAGCACCTTAGGCAAACATGCTACCACTGAGCTATGACGACTTCCACCGTAGTCTTTGTGGTTCAGTCTGAACTAGAGATGAGCATTATATTCTGTAGAACACTGTTTATTTGCGAGCATGTATATCTGGCTAATTATCAAGGTCCAAGTTGATCTCGAATTCATGATTCTCGTGAATAATACTGTGCCCGAGTGTAGTTATATTCGTAAATCTGTACATTTTATCAAAATTTAATTCAAAAGTCAATACAATTATAAGCGATATACAGTCACCTTTATTTTTCGTGATACATCATCGATGCGCGAGTTCAAAACGCGATATAATAGAATTTTACATTTAAAATGTAATGTGACTTGCTTAAGTTGGGCCAGGTTAATTTGGGCTTATGATATAGATTTTGAATTTTAATAGTTATAAGTTTAATAAGAAATAATAATGAATACGAACACCTGCTTGTTAGGTTTTAGACATTGTACACATTCTAAAGAATAAGTTTCCTTGCAAGTAAGACTGTTGTAATATTATAATACCGTTTTAAATTATTAGAACCAGACCCAAAGTTGGTATCTTAAGAATGAACATGCAGGCATTGTTGTTCTAGAATTACTTGGTTACGTGTAGTTTATACAAATTTATTTTAGCTCGATTGCAAAACAGGTTCTTACCACTTACATTAATCACTCTCGAGACCTCCTCCTGATGGAATGCATTGCCACGAGGGAGAGAAGAGGCAACATGGAATTTAAATGCCTTGCCTAGCCTAAGAGTACAATTGCGACTCAAACTCTGGGCCTTTCGCACTTGATGTGAACGCGCTATCACTGCGATATCACGACTTCCTAGAATTACATTTCATTTGTTTATCTCCCATAGAGCACATTGGAGAGCTAGAGAGGGAAGTTTTGTCACATCCCAGCCTTAGAGAAGAACTGGAGAACCAAAGTTATGGTACCGCTGCAATGCGACATAGAAAACAACAGGTAGCTACAGCTGATAGCATTATGTTGTTTTGTACGTTGGTGGAATGAGAGACATTGGTCAGTTACCTCCCCCTGAATACTCTATATAAGGATAGATTCTCTTAATTGGTTTCCTCTGTTTTTATCATAGTTCCTTTGGCCTTTCACAATATGATATGAATTTTCATCCACTTTCTCATCTTATAATTTTTAAATTACTAAATCCCGAAAGATAGATACTACAGTAGTATCTACAATGGATATTTTACTGGAATTCATTGTTATCATTTAAATGACAAGATTTGGATAATATTACATCAATCATACCACAACATCTGGTTATGGAACAACAGTAAAAACAAAGGATTCCAACTAGAAGAATCAATATACATTTTGGGATAAATCAAACCTTATCTGTCAAGGGAGGTAATAGAGGTAACCATATAAGCAGGTTACTTTCTCCTCAATCCTACATGTATGTTTAAATATTGTTTACACTAAAGGAGGTAATAGACAAAACCGGAAATGTCTCTCGTTAGGATGGAAATACCCGAGTCCAGTAAACCGGTTTGTAATTTGATATCTACGATTTACTACATCCTGTTTCACGGCTAAATAAAAATATTCATGTCAAATGAACAATATGCACTTCATACACAATTATTTATCTTTTTCAAGTTTTCCGCCTCCGTGGTCGAGTGGTTACGGTCGCTGACTTGTATACCACTGTAACCTATCACTGATGGGCACGGGTTCGAGCCCCACTCTGGGCGTGTCTCTTTATATGAAACAGTTGGCAGTTTCTTACGGAGGTTGGTGTACCGTGTACTGATTAACCGCTGGAGCCTGCCCAGACAAGGTGTTGTTAGGTAAACTGCCCATTGGCGAAATAGCCCAAAATTGTGTTCATGAAGGTGTAAAACCAGAAATTGCCAAATTAAATATAATGTGATATCTGTAGCATATTAAAATATTAATGAAACAATAAGTATTCTTAGTACTGTATTCTGTCTTGGTTTCAGAAATGTAAACACAGCAGACCATCTACTTTATGTTAGGTTACACAATATTGAATGTACCAATATTGCATATACAGTGTTGAAAGTACAAGATGTATTCTATTCGAGCATTTTATGCGCCATATGCATCAACTATGAAGGATCACTACAATGCACACTAGGTGGCCGAGTGGTTATGGTTGTTTTCTTCAAATCACTTGCCCCTCACCGCTGTAGGTTTGAATCCAATAAGTGAGGAAGCTGGCTTGCGGTAGGTCAGTGGTTCTACCCTTAGTTCCGTCCGTGTCTGAAATACTGCTCAGAGGGTCATCCGCTTCATCCACCAATAAAAGTTGGAGAGTTGTCACTGTTTGTGTGACGTTAAACACCAAACACAACCAATCAGTGAGCATTTGCTCTCAACCAATCAGTGAGCATTTGCTCTCAACCAATCAATGAGCATTTGTTCTCAACCAATCAGTGAGCATATCAACCAATCAGTGAGCATTTGCTCTCAACCAATCAGTGAGCATTTGCTCTCAACCAATCGGTGAGTGTAATGCCAGGTTTGAAATCTCGTAGCCTGAACAGTGATTCATTTGATTTGTAATTATTTGTGTATGATGCAACACCAAACAGAAATAAAGCCAACAAACTGTAAATTATTTTCTTGTAGGCATCTCTTATAGGGCAGATGGAGAAGCTTGGATTACTGACAGACTGTAAATGCTTCCTGGAAATGGGGGCAGGAAAAGGTAATACTAAGCAATTTTCTAGTGTTGCCGAAAATTAATTAGTTAATTTAATCGGTGGTTCAGTGGCCAAGTGGTCTGAACTACCAACCCGGATGCTGTGTGTTCGATGCCCAACTGAAACTAATCGAAATTCTTTGCACGAGTCTATGATCTGACATCTGCGAGTGGAAGTAATGCTATTTATCAGTGAGGCATCGGTTAGTGGTGGAAGTAATGCTGTTTATCAGTGAGGCATCTGTGAGTGGTGGAAGTAATGTTGTGTATCAGTGAGGCATCTGTGAGTGGTGGAAGTAATGCTGTGTATCAGTGAGGCATCTGTGAGTGGTGGAAGTAATGCTGTGTATCAGTGAGGCATCTGTGAGTGGAAGTAATGCTGTGTATCAGTGAGGCATCTGTGAGTGGAAGTAATGCTGTGTATCAGTGAGGCATCTGTGAGTGGTGGAAGTAATGCTGTGTATCAGTGGGGCATCTGTGAGTGGTGGAAGTAATGCTGTGTATCAGTGAGACATCTGTGGGTGGAAGTAATGCTGTGTATCAGTGAGACATCTGTGGGTGGAAGTAATGCTGTGTATCAGTGTGACATCTGTGGGTGGAAGTAATGCTGTGTATCAGTGTGACATCTGTGAGTGGAAGTAATGCTGTGTATCAGTGAGGCATCTGTGAGGGGAAGCAACTATGTGAATCAGTGAGACATCTGTGAGGGGAAGCAACTCTGTGTATCAGTGAGACATCTGTGAGGGGAAGCAACTCTGTGAATCAGTCTGTAGTAATGTCTGTGAAAATAATGTTATACAATTATTAAGATAAGCACAATGATTTTCCCAGTTTTTGCCAAAACAGCCCAACATGAGTCGTGACCCAGTTCCAGCTTGACCCAGTTTATGTGTAACCCAGTTTAAGTGTGTGCCAGCATTATTCTGTTGTTATGTTTCAGGGCAACTGTCACACTGGTTACATGGCGCTGTAGAGAATTGTAAAGACATTGGATTTGTTCTTATTGATAGGAGTCACGTACGAAACAAGGTACATATATGTGAGAGCAAAATAAACATTCTCTATTTTGTAGAAATGGAATAGACTCCAATATTAAATTCTAAGTTTGATTTAATTTACAAAGATTGCAAAACAACTTGTATTAATCACGCTTGTTGGTGAAAATGTGGTCGTTCTTATGGGAGGTACCCGGTGAAAACCCACCTGTCCAATCTGGACCATCATGCCATCTCATATACTACGCAGTGCGTATGATCAAACACTGGGTGCATTGTTGAGAAGTGAGCATACTAACTACTGCGCTGATCGGATAGCCCCCGATAGACCATGTATAGTCTAGCCCCCGATAGACCATGTATAGTCTAGCCCCCGATAGACCATGTATAGTCTAGCCCCCGATAGACCATGTATAGTCTAGCCCCCGATAGACCATGTATAGTCTAGCCCCCGATAGACCATGTATAGTCTAGCCCCCGATAGGACATGTAGTATAGCCTAGCCAGATAGTTAGCACGATAGACCATGTATAGTCTAGCCCCCGAGAGTACCATGTATAGTCTAGCCCCCGATAGAACATGTATAGTAGCCCCATTAGACCAGTATAGTCTAGCCCCGATAGACCATGTATAGTCTAGCCCAGATAGAGTATGCTAGCCCCCGATAGCCATGTATAGTCTAGCCCCCGATAGAACAATGTATAGTCTAGCCCCCGATAGACATGTATAGTCTAGCCCCCGATAGAGTACATCTGCCATGTATAGTCTAGCCCCCGATAGACCATGTATAGTCTAGCCCCCGATAGAGTACATCTGCCATGTATAGTCTAGCCCCCGATAGACCAGGTAATAGTCTACCCCCGATAGACCAGTATAGTCTAGCCCCCGATAGACCAGATAGTCTAGCCCGATAGACTATAGTCTAGCCCCCGATAGACCATGTATAGTCTAGCCCCGACAAGTATAGTAGCCCCCGTAGACCATGTATAGTCTAGCCCCCGATAGACATGTATAGTCAGCCCCATAGACCATGTATAGTCTAGCCCCCGATAGAGTACATCTGCCATGATAGTCTAGCCCCGATAGACATGTATAGTTAGCCCGATAGTACCATGATAGTCTAGCCCCCGATAGACAATGTATAGTCTGCCCCGATAGAACATCGCCATGTATAGTGCCCCCGATAGAGTACATGTATAGTCTAGCCCCCGATAGAGTACATCTGCCATGTATAGTCTAGCCCCCGATAGAGTACATCTGCCATGTATAGTCTAGCCCCCGATAGAGTACATCTGCCATGTATAGTCTAGCCCCCGATAGAGTACATCTGCCATGTATAGTCTAGCCCCCGATAGAGTACATCTGCCATGTATAGTCTAGCCCCCGATAGAGTACATCTGCCATGTATAGTCTAGCCCCCGATAGAGTACATCTGCCATGTATAGTCTAGCCCCCGATAGAGTACATCTGCCATGTATAGTCTAGCCCCCGATAGAGTACATCTGCCA
>CM026397.1:87511190-87576969 GCA_014843695.1 Archivesica marissinica | reverse complement strand
CCCCCGATAGAGTACATCTGCCATGTATAGTCATGTTGTTGTGGATATCCCCCGATAGAGTACATCTGCCATGTATAGTCTAGCCCCCGATAGAGTACATCTGCCATGTATAGTCATGTTGTTGTGGATAGCCCCCGATAGAGTACATCTGCCATGTATAGTCATGTTGTTGTGGATATCCCCTGATAGAGTACATCTGCCATGTATAGTCATGTTGTTGTGGATATCCCCCGATAGAGTACATCTGCCATGTATAGTCATGTTGTTGTGGATATCCCCCGATAGAGTACATCTGCCATGTATAGTCTAGCCCCCGATAGAGTACATCTGCCATGTATAGTCATGTTGTTGTGGATAGCCCCCGATAGAGTACATCTGCCATGTATAGTCATGTTGTTGTGGATATCCCCTGATAGAGTACATCTGCCATGTATAGTCATGTTGTTGTGGATATCCCCCGATAATAGAGTACATCTGCCATGTATAGTCATGTTGTTGTGGATATCCCCCAATAGAGTACATCTGCCATGTATAGTCATGTTGTTGTGGATATCCCCCAATAGAGTACATCTGCCAAGTATCCATAAACAAAAATCTCTAATTTTGTCATTGGACAACTGGAGTAAACTAGAGGGGCGCTCGGTATAGTGTATACCTCAGCTGCGATCATCACTAAAGGTTAATGGTCCATTGCTGACCTTCCCAAACAAATTCATGAACATCCATCTGTATGTCTTACCATAATCCTGCTAACAGATAAACCAGGGTGAAAACATAGCCCCCTGGCAGAGGTAACAAACATAACCCTGGCAGATGTAACAAACATACCCCCTGGCAGAGGTAACAAACATAACCCCTTGCAGAGGTAACAAACATAACCCCTGACAGAGGTAACAAACATAACCCCCTGGCAGAGGTAGTAAACACAACCCCCTGGCAGAGGTAACAAACATACCCCACTGGCAGAGGTAACAAACATAACTCCTGGCAGAGGTAACAACACAATCCCACTGACAAAGGTAACACACATAGCCCCCTGGTGGAGGTCACAAACATAGCCCCCCGGCAGAGGTAACAAACATATAACCCCCTGGCAGAGGTAAGATAACAAACACAACCCCTTGGCAGAGGTAACAAACACAACCCCACTGTCAGCGGTAACAAACATTAATCACCCCTGATAGATGTAACAAACATATAACCCCTGGCAGAGGTAACAAGCACAACCACCGGAAAGATGTAACAAACACAACCCCCTGATAGAGGTAATACACATAACCCCCTGACAGAGGTAACACACATAACCCCCTGACAGTGGTAACAAACATATAACCCCCTGGCAGAGGTAACAAGCATACCCCTTGACAGAGGTAGCAAACATATAACCCCCTGACAAGAGGTAACAAGCATACCCCCTGACAGTGGTAACAAACATATAACCCCCTGGCAGAGGTAACAAGCATACCCCCTGACAGAGGTAGCAAACATATAACCCCCTGACAAGAGGTAACAAGCATACCCCCTGACAGTGGTAACAAACATATAACCCCCTGGCAGAGGTAACAAGCATACCCCCTGACAGAGGTAGCAAACATATAACACCCTGACAGAGGTAGCAAACATATAACCCCCTGGCAGAGGTAACAAACATATAACCCCCTGACAGAGGTAATAAACATACCGCCTGGCAGAGTTAGCAAACATACCCCCTGGCAGAGTTAGCAAACATACCCCCCTGGCTGAGGTAACAAACACAACACCCTGCAGAGGTAGCAAACTGAACTGCCTGGCAGAGGTAACAAACATAGCCCCCTGGCAGAGGTAGCAAAAATATAACCCCCTGGCAGAGGTAACAAGCATACCCCCTGACAGAGGTAGCAAACACAACCTCCTGGTAGAGGTAACAAACATATAACCCCCTGGCAGAGGTAACAAACATACCCCCTGGCAGAGTTAGCAAACATACCCCCTGGCAGAGTTAGCAAACATACCCCCTGGCAGAGTTAGCAAACATACCCCCTGGCAGAGTTAGCAAACATACCCCCCTGGCTGAGGTAACAAACACAACCCCCTGCAGAGGTAGCAAACTGAACTGCCTGGCAGAGGTAACAAACATATAACCCCCTTGCAGATGTAATAAACACAACCCCCTGGCAGAGGTAACAAACATAACCCCTGGCAGAGTTAACAAACATAGCCCCCTGGCAGAGGTAGCAAACATACCCCCCTGGCAGAGGTAGCAAACATCTGCCCCCTGGCAGAGGTAGCAAACATAGCCCCCTGGCAGAGGTAACAAGCATACCCCCTGACAGAGGTAGCAAACACAACCGCCTGGTAGAGGTAACAAACATAGCCCCCTGGCAGAGGTAGCAAACATACCCCCCTGGCAGAGGTAGCAAACATCTGCCCCCTGGCAGAGGTAGCAAACATAGCCCCCTGGCAGAGGTAACAAGCATACCCCCTGACAGAGGTAGCAAACACAACCGCCTGGTAGAGGTAACAAACATAGCCCCCTGGCAGAGGTAGCAAACATACCCCCCTGGCAGAGGTAGCAAACATCTGCCCCCTGGCAGAGGTAGCAAACATAGCCCCCTGGCAGAGGTAACAAGCATACCCCCTGACAGAGGTAGCAAACACAACCGCCTGGTAGAGGTAACAAACATAGCCCCCTGGCAGAGGTAGCAAACATACCCCCCTGGCAGAGGTAGCAAACATCTGCCCCCTGGCAGAGGTAGCAAACATAGCCCCCTGGCAGAGGTAACAAGCATACCCCCTGACAGAGGTAGCAAACACAACCGCCTGGTAGAGGTAACAAACACAACCACATTGCAGAGATAACAAACATATAACCTCCCTTGCATCAGTAACAAACATATACCCACCTGGCAGAGGTAACAAACATATAACCCCCCTGACATAGGTAACACACATGTAACCCCATGCAGAGGTAACAGACATATACCCCCTGACAGAGGTAACAAACAAATCCCCCTGACATAGGTAACAAACATACCCCCCTTGCAGAGGTAACAAACATAGCCCATTGGCAGATGTAACAAACATAACCCCCCTTACAGATGTAACAAACATAACCCCCTGGCAGAGGTATCAAACACAACCCCCTGGCAGAGGTAGCAAACATAGCCCCCTGGCAGAGGTAACAAACATAGCCCCCTGGCAGAGGTAGCAAACATAGCCCCCTGGCAGAGGTAGCAAACATATAACCCCCTGGCAGAGGTAACAAACATAGCCCCCTGGCAGAGGTAGCAAACATACCCCCCTGGCAGAGGTAGCAAACATCTGCCCCCTGGCAGAGGTAGCAAACATAGCCCCCTGGCAGAGGTAACAAGCATACCCCCTGACAGAGGTAGCAAACACAACCACCTGGTAGAGGTAACAAACATAGCCCCCTGGCAGAGGTAGCAAAAATATAACCCCCTGGCAGAGGTAACAAGCATACCCCCTGACAGAGGTAGCAAACACAACCTCCTGGTAGAGGTAACAAACATATAACCCCCTGGCAGAGGTAACAAACATACCCCCTGGCAGAGTTAGCAAACATACCCCCTGGCAGAGTTAGCAAACATACCAAACATACCCCCCTGGCTGAGGTAACAAACACAACCCCCTGCAGAGGTAGCAAACTGAACTGCCTGGCAGAGGTAACAAACATAGCCCCCTGGCAGAGGTAGCAAAAATATAACCCCCTGGCAGAGGTAACAAGCATACCCCCTGACAGAGGTAGCAAACATAACCCCCTGGCAGAGGTAGCAAACATAACCCCCTGGCAGAGGTAACAAACATACCCCCTGGCAGAGGTAGCAAACATACCCCCTGGCAGAGTTAGCAAACATACCCCCTGGCAGAGTTAGCAAACATACCCCCTGGCAGAGTTAGCAAACATACCCCCCTGGCAGAGGTAGCAAACATACCCCCCTGGCAGAGGTAGCAAACAACTGCCCCCTGGCAGAGGTAGCAAACATAACCCCCTGGCAGAGGTAACAAACATACCCCCTGGCAGAGGTAACAAACATAACCCCTGGCAGAGTTAACAAACATAGCCCCCTGGCAGAGGTAGCAAACATACCCCCCTGGCAGAGGTAGCAAACATCTGCCCCCTGGCAGAGGTAGCAAACATAGCCCCCTGGCAGAGGTAACAAGCATACCCCCTGACAGAGGTAGCAAACACAACCGCCTGGTAGAGGTAACAAACATAGCCCCCTGGCAGAGGTAGCAAAAATATAACCCCCTGGCAGAGATAACAAGCATACCCCCTGACAGAGGTAGCAAACACAACCTCCTGGTAGAGGTAACAAACATATAACCCCCTGGCAGAGGTAACAAACATACCCCCTGGCAGAGTTAGCAAACATACCCCCCTGGCTGAGGTAACAAACACAACCCCCTGCAGAGGTAGCAAACTGAACCGCCTGGTAGAGGTAACAAACATATAACCCCCTTGCAGATGTAACAAACATAACCCCTGACAGAGGTAACAAGCATACCCCCTGACAGAGGTAGCAAACACAACCACATTGCAGAGATAACAAACATATAACCTCCCTTGCATCAGTAACAAACATATACCCACCTGGCAGAGGTAACAAACATATAACCCCCCTGACATAGGTAACAAACATGTAACCCCATGCAGAGGTAACAGACATATACCCCCTGACAGAGGTAACAAACAAATCCCCCCTGACATAGGTAGCAAACATACCCCCCTTGCAGAGGTAACAAACATAGCCCATTGGCAGATGTAACAAACATAACCCCCCTTACAGATGTAACAAACATAACCCCCTGGCAGAGGTATCAAACACAACCCCCTGGCAGAGGTAGCAAACATAGCCCCCTGGCAGAGGTAACAAACATAGCCCCCTGGCAGAGGTAGCAAACATAGCCCCCTGGCAGAGGTAGCAAACATATAACCCCCTGGCAGAGGTAACAAACATAGCCCCCTGGCAGAGGTAGCAAACATACCCCCCTGGCAGAGGTAGCAAACATCTGCCCCCTGGCAGAGGTAGCAAACATAGCCCCCTGGCAGAGGTAACAAGCATACCCCCTGACAGAGGTAGCAAACACAACCACCTGGTAGAGGTAACAAACATAGCCCCCTGGCAGAGGTAGCAAAAATATAACCCCCTGGCAGAGGTAACAAGCATACCCCCTGACAGAGGTAGCAAACACAACCTCCTGGTAGAGGTAACAAACATATAACCCCCTGGCAGAGGTAACAAACATACCCCCTGGCAGAGTTAGCAAACATACCCCCCTGACAGAGGTAGCAAACACAACCACATGGCAGAGATAACAAACATATAACCTCCCTTGCATCAGTAACAAACATATACCCACCTGGCAGAGGTAACAAACATATAACCCCCCTGACATAGGTAACAAACATGTAACCCCATGCAGAGGTAACAGACATATACCCCCTGACAGAGGTAACAAACAAATCCCCCCTGACATAGGTAACAAACATACCCCCCATGCAGAGGTAACACACATATACCCCCTGACAGATGTAACAAACATAACCCCCTGGCAGAGGTATCAAACACAACCCCCTGGCAGAGGTAGCAAACATAGCCCCCTGGCAGAGGTAACAAGCATACCCCCTGACAGAGGTAGCAAACACAACCGCCTGGTAGAGGTAACAAACATAGCCCCCTGGCAGAGGTAGCAACAATATAACCCCCTGGCAGAGGTAACAAGCATACCCCCTGACAGAGGTAGCAAACACAACCTCCTGGCAGAGGTAACAAACATACCCCCTGGCAGAGTTAGCAAACATACCCCCTGGCAGAGTTAGCAAACATACCCCCCTGGCTGAGGTAACAAACACAACCCCCTGCAGAGGTAGCAAACTGAACTGCCTGGCAGAGGTAACAAACATATAACCCCCTTGCAGATGTAACAAACATAACCCCTGACAGAGGTAACAAACATAACCCCTGGCAGAGTTAACAAACATAGCCCCCTGGCAGAGGTAGCAAACACAACCACATGGCAGAGATAACAAACATATAACCTCCCTTGCATCAGTAACAAACATATACCCACCTGGCAGAGGTAACAAACATATAATCCCCTGGCAGAGGATACACACATATAATCCCCTGACAGAGGTAATAAACATACCCCCTTGCAGAGGTAACAAATATATCCCATGGCAGAGGTAACAAACACAACCACCTGGCAGAGGTAACAAACATAACCCTGTGTAGAGGTAACAAACACAACCCCCTGGCAGAGGTAACAAACACAACCCCCTTGCAGAGGTAACAAACATATCCCATGGCAGAGGTAACAAACACAACCCCTTGCAGAGGTAACAAACATATCCCATGGCAGAGGTAACACACACAACCACCTGGCAGAGGTAACAAACATAACCCCTTGTAGAGGTAACAAACACAACCCCCTGGCAGAGGTAACAAGCATATAACCCCCCTGACAGAGGTAGCAAACATGTAACCCCCCTGGTAGCTGTAACAAACATATAACTCCCACTGGCAGAGGTAACAAACATATAAACCCCTGGCTGAGGTAACAAACAACCCCTGGCTGAGGTAGCAAACACACCCACCTGGCAGAGGTAACAAACATACCCCCCCGGCAGAGGTAACAAACATATAACCCCCTGGCAGAGGTAAGGTAACAAACACAACCGCCTGGCAGAAGTAACAAACATAACCCCCCTGGCAGAGGTAACAAACAACTCCTGGCAGAGGTAAGGTAACACACACAACCCCCTGGCAGAGGTAACAAACATAGCTCTCTGACAGAGGTAATGAACATAGCCCCCTGGCAGTGGTAACAAACATATAACCCCCTGGCAGAGGTAACAAGCATACCCCCTGACAGAGGTAACAGACATAACCCCTGGCAGAGTTAACAAACATACCCCCCTGACTGAGGTAACAGACATAACCCCTGGCAGAGTTAACAAACATACCCCCCTGACTGAGGTAACAAACATAACCCTTGGCAGAGGTAACAAACATACCCCCCTGACTGCGGTAACAGACATAACCCCTGGCAGAGGTAACAAGCATACCCCCTGACAGGTAACAGACATAACCCCTGGCAGAGTTAACAAACATACCCCCCTGACTGAGGTAACAAACATAACCCTTGGCAGAGGTAACAATCACAACCCCACTGACCAAGGTAACAAACACAGCCCCCTGCAGAGGTAGCAAACTGAACCGCCTGGCAGAGGTAACAAACATATAACCCCCTTGCAGATGTAACAAACATAACCCCTGACAGAGGTAGCAAACATATAACCTCTCTTGCAGCAGTAACAAACGTAACCCCACTGGAGCCGTTACGATTGTGCCCTTAGACAGTGAGAGTGATTAATAACATAAGTTGATTACAATCATTGTAAGAACTTGTTTCGCAATCATGCTAGAATAAATTTCTATTTGTTGCCATTACTAGTTTAAAGTGATGTCTGATTTTGCAGATGGACAATAAACACAGAGATGAGATGATAATGGAGAGAATAAGAATTGATATTGAACATCTTAGATTGGGTAAGCTCCCTTGAAATACAGCATGACTTTCAGAGTTTAATCATGTTTTATAAATTTAATGACAAAAAGGCATTCATACTTGGCCCTGAGTAGCCTGGATTCCAGTCAATTTTTCACTAATTTACTTCTGGCAAAGTGACAGCCTGGGGAAACTTGATTCCGAACGTAGCGCCACCTACATTACACCTGTGTTTTCTAGGGTGTTGATTGAAGAAGAACAAATATTATCTGAAAGATACGATCGCTAAAAATAGAAACGGAATTTTTTCGGAAATCGTTATAGTCTCATTTACATTGCATAATTGTGTCAACATTTTATTTCACGTTTCTGCGTTATATCACCGAGATGGCGGATTTTATCTATTACGTTTATGTGGTAAAGGATCGAAACAGGTAATTGAAGTAAGAACGACTTAAATCTTGAGTAAATATTTCAAATCGGACGCACACTTTTTAAAATTATTTACCGTTCCGTCGACCAGTAAAAAATGGCAGCCAATTATACAATTTTTTTAACATTGCAGTGCCTCGCTTTCGATTCAAGTACGTCATTTATTAAGTCATGCCTATTAATAGGATTAATGATAATCAATAATTACACAGAATACCCCCCAAGTTTCCCCAGGTGTTGATATATATCAGAATCTCAATACGTTCCAATTAATGGTCTCGGTGTTAAAATATATTTATATTACTTACCAGGCAAATTATATCAACGCCTGTTCCCAAGCTAGGCCATGAGTTCTGGTTGGGCCATAAGTTAGTTTATACAAATTTATTTTAGCTCAATTGCAAAACAAGTTCCTACAGAGAGAAGAGGCAATGTGGAACTTAAATGCCTTGCCTAAGGGCATGATTGTAACGGCTACAGCTGGGCGCGTTCTCCGGGTCTTTCACATCTGAAGCAAACACGCTACAACTGCGCTATCACGATTTCCACATGCCATAAGCATAAAAAAGCATGTAGAAATATCGACTATAGGTAATGGTGTCAACTAACTAAAGATTGATAGCGATTTTACGGCATTTTATTACTGACAAAACAACAGGACAGTATGTGTGCAGAGATTATTGATATGTTGATCTGAGCCTTGTGGCACGCATGATACTTTTCATGAAGGCAGTCAAGGAAATGTATATCATGTGTACATCAAACATTTGACTAGAACTAGCATTTTGAGCCCGAATAAAATGTAGCTTCCTGATTGGTCGTAGCATTGATGTCATTTTATAAACAACGTTCTTTGATGTCCGATAAGAAATTCAATACTGTTTCTTATAACGCAGGCCTATATTTACATCATGACTGAATAGTCTTGTAGTTGCACTGACCACCAAAAGATGGCACATATAACATTGATAAGGTGATCTTCAATGCGTTAGAGGGGGCGAGCGTTACGGTCATTGACTTCCGACTTCAAATCACTTGTCCCTCACTGCTGTAGGTTCAAGTGAGAAAACTATCTAGCTGGCTTGTGGTAGGTTTGTGGTTCTACCTGGGTGCCCGTACGTGCCTGAAAGACTGCTTGGAGAGCACCCAGGGTATTCCTTCACCAATTATAGCTGGAGATTCGTCATATGACCTAAGCTGTTTGTGCGATTTTAAAACACAAACACAAATAAAAACATTAGCAACACAAACTATGAGTGTACATTGGCTTCAAGTCTCTTGCCCCTCAGCTCTGCTGGTTCGAATCCCACTGGGGTTGCCAGATTATTTCATATAAGGAAACTATCCAACTGGTTTGCGGAAGGTCAGTGGTTCTACACGGGTGCCGGTCAGCACCTGAAATACTGCTCAGAAGGGCACCTGGAGTTCTTCTCCATATGACCTAAGTTGTTTGTGCAAAACAAACAAAATGTGTCATTAGATAAGACACTTCTATCCACAACTAATCTGGCTTGAACTGTATCTTAATATCTGTGTTTAGGGAAGGTGCCGAGTATAGAAGCTCGTGAACGAGGTATTGTGGCATTTGGGAAACATCTGTGTGGGCTTGCTACTGACTTAGCATTGAGATGCATCACCGAGACTTTGACCTCGGGCCAAGATGACCAGTCTGCAGAGGGAAATCCAGACAGAAAACGTCTTAAATCTGATTACAGGTAAGATGGTAACATTTAAATGTTGCCTTTAACAGCTGCTACACTGTATATTCCCCGGACATACCGTAATTTGCTATGTATAACACGCTATCATGTATAACGCGCACCCACTTTTTGGCACGAATATGGGGGAAAAAACGTAGTTCTGGTGTATACCGCGCACCGTAAAATATCATTTTCACAAGCCAAAATTTCTCAAGATATGATATATTTCGATAAAAAAAAGATGAAATCGTGGGGCCTTACGTGCAGATGTGCATGGTTCTGAAATATAATCATACTCTATGATTTTTGTATCCCCTTACAAAAAGAAAAAACTGTGCGCGCCTACGTCCGGAAGTGCATGGTTTTGATAAATCCCTGACACCGTACTGTGTTCGTGCCTTCCGATTGCCATGAGCCTCTGCATACTTGATAATGGAGAGCTTCTCTCTAGCAGTGTAGGGAATTCTGAATTTTAAGTACTGTGACAATAACTGAGTTGTATTTTGAGTGATAGATATCAATCAACGGAGTGTACTGCTTGTCTAATGACAGCTTCTATGACATTGAATTAAATATGCATCAATCGCTAATTATTTTCTCAAAATTCTCAACACCTGCTTAAATTTCTTAACACCTCAAATATGTCCATGCAAACTTCAAAACCTGTCAAACTAATTAAACAGGGGCCCCATTGTATTGGGTTCATAAACAGTGTTACAAACAATTTGTTAAGAGCTAACACATTATTTGTATTTGTTTATAAGAATTACATTTTAATATTTCTAATAAAGAAAGAAATAAATATATTTAAAACATATGATATATGATCTCAATATCTCAGATAAACTATAAATTCCAATGTTCTGTTATCTTACCAACCTAGAGCTCAATACCACCGAAGAATCGCTTTCAAATATACGATATAGTACGAACATGTACGGGAAATAGACAATCAATAAAATCATTCAACATCCGCCATTGTTGTTTGGCATTTACGTTTTTGATGAAATTTCCCAAATTCAAAGCAAATAAATGCTATCTACGTTCATAGTTGGTCTAAATCAATGCCATTATATATATATATATATCATCGGTACATTGTTAGAACAGTTATTTTATAACGTACGTACCTACTTATTGAAAGTCGAAATTTCGCCTGGAAAAAAATGTTGTGAAGGATTTCAGTAATAAAAGTGCGCGTTATACATAGCAAATGACGGTAAGTTGACTTTTTTCTCGTCCAGAAATGCGATGAAAGTTATATGTCGACTTATGGCAGAGAACAAGCCAAAAAATATTCAAATTTTTCATTTAGAGATCGTACTGTTGAATAAAGTTGACCAGATACTGGAATAATGTCGACCAGATATCTCAAATTCTGCCCAGTTTCATTCGAAAATGAGGGAAAAACAATTGTCGTGAAGAATATCGTACGTCCACAAAGTACCCTCGACTTATGAAAGGATCCAGCTAAACATCAGCTGTTTTCAAGCCAAAATTTGACACTTGACTACTGGAAGAGATTGCCTATTGGCCTGGAATATACTGTTATGTACATTATATACATAAACCTTGTACCAGCATCACCTCTGTCATATTGCCTAATATATACAAATCTAAAACAAATCTCACTGCTCATACGTTGACTACCATTTAAATATGTTTCATCTATAGTGAAATGGATACTGTGTCCGCATTGTAATCGAGAGGTTGCAAGTTCAAACCCCACCAGAACTGCGGTTGTGATATCCTTAGGCAAGACTCTTAATTATCTCATGACGAAGTTCTCTCCCTCATGGCGATGAATTCCATCAGTAATGAGGTCTAGAGAGTGATTAAACTAATGTTGTAAGACCATTTCACTACATCATGCTATAATTAAATTTGTATAAACTTATACACAAAATGTTAATTCACTCTTGAACATGTTGTGCTATTTTTGATTTACATTATGCCCGGGAAATAGTGTCAATATTTGAGTTTAAATTGAAAGTGAAAACAGCAGAAATTCCTACTGTGTCTGAATAATTTAGTTAAATGGGATCACAATGGAAGGGGGGGGGAGAAGTATAGCTAAGAGCACCTAGGAAAGGAAGACGAATACTACATGATGTGTTTATATTACAGGCAGCTAGCTGGAGCAGTGATAGCCCTGTGTTGTCATCATAGATGCACGTGGAGGCCGTACGTTGGTAAGAATTTCTTCAGGTCATGTGGTCTCTCGGCCAGAGATTTCCAGATAATCTCCAGTATGAGCAGCTGGGCCACGTGCACCTGGAAAGGTTGGAGCTATCAGAGAAGGGTCGCAGGTCAAAAGTTGAAAGCCGGTGGTTCCGTTTCAGATGACTCCGGTGATAATGAAGACTCTGAGAGACGTTGTGAAACTGACTCGGCTAAATTGGACTGTAACACTGACACTGCAGGTGGTTCAAGCATGGAACATGTGGTAGAAGAAACGCTTGATGATAAAACAACTGCTGATGGGTCGGAGGTCAAGGTCACTAGTGAAACTGGAGATCAAATGAGTAGAGACGATGATGATGAAGAAGAAGAGGAACACGGTCAAGATGTAAAAACAACACACACAGGGTAAGATGTTATTTGTTGCACTCTGTCCAGCATAGCCATACCATTTAACCCTTTGCACGCTAGCGGTATATAAAATCACTTTTCCAAACAATATAGAGCCAGATCAGATGGCACAGATATGTGTTATGATATCAGTTTAGGCGGAGCTTATGTGTTAACTACCAATAAATGTATCACTTATGGGGTGGAGTTTATATGCTAACTACCAAGACGGGTATCAGTTATGGGTGGAGCTTATATGTTAACTACCAATAAATGTATCACTTATGGGGTGGAGTTTATATGCTAACTAACAGGAAGGGTATCAGTTATGGGTGGAGCTTATATGTTAACTACCAATAAATGTATCACTTATGGGGTGGAGTTTATATGCTAACTAACAGGAAGGGTATCACTTCAGCACACATGTTCATTTATGTGTATTATATGTACATATGAAGGACAGTTGGGGCTTACACATACTAAATCAGAATCATGTCCTATGCAAATACAGCAACGTTAATACACAACCAGATCAAGGCGTATTATTTATTTATGTATGGTAGCTTATTGCTGACCCGGCTTTCTTTTCATGCTCTTGCACATATGTTCTGTTCTGTTCTGTTGGTTGTATGTAGTTGTAGGGGGAACTCGCTTGCTATGAGGTACCAGGGCTATAATTAAATGATCCAATTCACAATTTAAATTTTACGAAAAGTCTAATTTTTATTTGTTTAATCTGTTTCAGATTCTGGATGAAGCACAATGCATCCAGAATCTTGGGATATTTCCACTAGCGCTAGATGGATCTGCACATGCGCAGTTCGAACACACACCTGCCAATGGGTGAATTTTGAATCTACATGGACCCAGAATGCCCACAATTATATCTTTGTGACAAGTTGATTGCCAACACTTATATGATGTACACACATATGTAACATTATCTTTGTAACAAGTTGCTTTGTCCTAATCCGACAATTTTATGATGTACACACATATGTAACAGAACAAATAATTAATGTTTAAACATATCTGACACTAATCCCCTGTCATCCTATTACGACGACAAGCAATCCAGGTGTTTGCATAATAACTATCTAGCGTGAATGGCAGTAATTATCTGTGCAAAGATATAAAATATTTGATGCGCTTAATTAACGAACACAAATTTTAAATTATAAATGTATAAACTCTTCGAAATTTAGTAATGTTGAAAACAGTTACTTATTAGTTATGAAATTGAAGTCTCTATATATAAATGACTCCTTTATTTTAAATACAAAATGTACATCTAATAGAAATGAACAACAGGCTATGAAATAAACAGGCTATCAATTTGAGCTTGATAGCATTATGACAAACAGTTTCTATTACGGTACGCTAGCTCTGATACAAGCTATATATCGCATTATGACAAACAGTTTCTATTACGGTACGCTAGCTCTGATACAAGCTATATATCGCATTATGACAAACAGTTTCTATTACGGTACGCTAGCTCTGATACAAGCTATATATCGCATTATGACAAACAGTTTCTATTACGGTACGCTAGCTCTGATACAAGCTATATATCGCATTATGACAAACAGTTTCTATTACGGTACGCTAGCTCTGATACAAGCTATATATCGCATTATGACAAACAGTTTCTATTACGGTAGGCCAGCTCTGATACAAGCTATATATCGCATTATGACAAACAGTTTCTATTACGGTAGGCTAGCTCTGATACAAGCTATTTATCGCATTTGATCATTCGGATTATTTTAATCCCACTGCGACTTGGATGCTACTCATCTCATTGCGTTAATTTTAAATTTTTAGTTTAAGGAATGAAATCAACCTATTGTGTTTATTGGGAAATACAATAGATTGTGGTGTGTGAAGTATGTTGGTGTTGAGGGGCGTACATTTACATGTGGAAGGCTCCACATTCACTACTCCAATGAATGAAATACAGGTTGATTAAATTCTGTATATATACATTGCATTTTCTGAGGGTTGCAAGATGGTAAATGACCATAAATTGTACAAAATTATGTGTTAAACATGTTACTAATGCACTGCACTGTATTATTAGCAACAGAATAGAAACGTGCACTTTGTGACGTTAAACCAAGCAGAACTGTCTAATATAAAGGGTAATACGTTTACCAGAATATAAGCGCAGTTGACGCAGAAAGGGCTCGACATGGCTCGCATAAAAACAATGTAAATATTACCTTGTAATACGTATAACTTAACTTTATACGAAATATTGTTACTTTTGTAGAATTACAAGAAAGTTATCTCGGGAAGAGAGGGAAATGATCGGCAGGAAATGCAAGCGTCTCATTGATCATGGTAGAGTCTGTTTCCTCAATGAGCATGGTTTGAAGAGTTCATTGAAGGTCTACATAGAAGAATTCTATACACCGGAAAATGTAGTTTTAGTTGCAGCAACTTAGATAGACAGAATGTAGGATAGCTAAACTAGACCTTCAAACTATGGAGATTTGTCACAGTGGTATAGTATTCAGACAGACTAATTCTCCTAAGCTCCAGGGTTTATTCTAGATCAGAATGTTTGGGAGAAGTGAGAAAGCGCGCAATCTCATCTTTAAATGGTGTTTAATGAATTTCAACAAAATATGGTTAGTAATTACCATTAAATACAATACAGTTGAATAGAAGGGGTGCTTTATAATGGGCCAGTGTATTTTGTTGGACAAAATGTTGTATGAAAATTGTATTTTTTTTTTAGATTTAACCCTTTCCCTCATAATAAAACAGTCATATCAGGTTCTCCAGCCCAATACAGTAACTATATAATAGCTTATCAGCTACCAATATATAAGAAACCAATAACTGTACACTGTCCCCATAAGGTATTTCAGGAAAAACTGATAAAATGACCCCTATCATGTTTAACCCTGTTTTCCCTGATAAAAACTTACTTTAATATATTTATGGTAAGAATAAAAAATTTAGAAAAATAAATGATGTTTTCAACGATATAATTTTTAAAAGAAACTTTTTAGTATTTACTTAGATATGGAGGTGTAAATATTGGACATGCAGGTTTTGGAGAATAATTATTATAATCGACTATATTTGTTTATTTAAACTGAATTTTGGTCAATGTAAAGTTTGTAGAGAATAAAATTCTCTTTCTAACAGTATTAAACTCATATTTGTATGGTAAGCCTGTCTTTTTCAATTAGGTTATAAAGACAATGAATGTCCTAATATCTGGATATTGAGACAGATACAGCCATGCTAGATTTTTCAGGGTATAGCTATATGTCCCTTTTATTCAAGATAGTTCTATCAAGTAAAGACATTTGGAAAGAAGACACTTTTTTACCTTTTCATTGCTGTAAAAATCATCAAAAATAATGTATAGGCATTGGTGTTTACACACAAACTGAATGATTTCATCCATACAGTAGGCCTAACGATTATTTTTCACACCGATTCTGGAAGTCATAAATTTTAATTGGCTTTGATGTGTCCTGTGTATTGTGTTGACATATGTACAATATGTGTTGTATATATACAAGTTTCACTTACTTTGATCCCAGAACATTTATTGCCCTGGCAGGCAATAAAACAATAAACAGAAAACCAATGTTTTCACAGCTGCTGTCAAACACCGTCAATTATGCAATCAATGGCATAATGCCTGTGATCTATGCATGTATTAAATTTGATTGGTTGTCTCATTATAAAGCACACGCCTTGCACACATTTTCAGAAATTGAAATTATCATTAACAAACCCAGTCATTTTCCTTGTTAAACTCTGTGACTTACTGCATTCAAAGCTAAGCTGTGACGTATGCCGCTTTTGATCTTTATGTTAACAAATAAGTATAAAAGTCGTAACCTCGGGAATTTCAGAAAATTAAACCAGCCTAGAGTGCTACATAGTTCACTAAGTCTATTACATATATCTATTTTTAGAATGCCCCAGTAATTTTCTATGATTATGCCAGCATTGACCCAGCTGTGGTGATTTTATATAACACCTGTAGGAGATATTTTTAATTGACGATTGCCGTAGAATTTCAAATGTAAGCATCATTGTTTTTCAAAATAAATCATTATATAAATGTCCAAAATATTAGATAATACTCTTATAAAGATAAAATTAGCAATCTTTAGGTTTTGTTTTAGAACTCCAAAACTGCAGGCGTGATGGTTTTAAAACGGACACGTAAAAACACGTATATATCAGGTGACTGGTATGGTCGTATATATACGTATTTATCAGGTGCCCGATAACACGTAGAAATACGTATATATAAGGTAGTCGTAGCACACGTAGAAATACGTATATATCAGGGAATGGGTTAAACAAAATTTAGCTTACTGGACAAACATTTAATGTGGTATGAATTTTTTTATATATTATATTTCTTTAGGAAGAAGTGGGGCCCTCAGAGGGCGAAATCAGGGTGCCCAGATTACATAACTATGCTTAAAGGAAAGATTTAATTCATTCTTTGCCCAAATATCAATAAGCAGATATTAATTAGTGTTTTTACAAGAAACATTTTGCTGTTAAATGCTAACATTTCTGCCAAGTTAAACCTTATCGCATGAGTCACATATAGTTCTTTTATGCTTTCCAATGAATGATTACGTTTTCTCAGTGAAAGAAAATGCTATCTTTTTTGGAACATGGAATTTTCTCCACTACTACTTGTGTGTTCGTATTCTTCTGTGGCTGGATGTACTTTTGTATTTTAGCTACTTTCTGACAATCTTAAACAGTTAATTGTAAAGTAATATGTTCTAATGAATTTGTTTTATCTGTTGTTTTTAATTTTGACAGTAAACAGAAACTAACTTGAAAATTATACTGGATCTATTTTTATGTTCACATAAGTGGTTGTGCAGTTGTGTATTGTAGTATAATGAGATTTGATAGCAATTATTATATTAGCCAAAATCATTGGAAATCATAAAAGATAAAGTGCTCCAGTGGTTAACCGGTACTTGGTGCACCAACCTCTGTAAGAAACTGACGATTTTTAATAAAGAGACAGACAGAATGGGTCTTGAACCATCAGTAATGATAGGTTACAGTGGTATGCAAGTCAATGACTTTATCCACTCGACGATGGATGCGGACTGTTATTTTTAATCAATTTCAGTGAGTAATTTAAGTCCAATTCCTGCTAATGAAAGCACTGTAGTGTATGCATCATAGGGGTTGCATGTTCCAGCCCCGTCAGAACCACATTTGTAGCGTAATTAGGCAACACATTTAAATACAATAACATATTGCCTTCTCTCTTCATCGTGGTGATGGATTCCATCAGGAATGAGGTCTCGAGTGATTATTCTAATGTAACAACTTGTTTCGTAATAAAGCTAAGAGAAATTTTCGTTATTATTCTGAATTTCTGATACATGCTCTACGGTATATCGGGGTAACCACCATTGCTATTCACAAGTTATTGCAATTGTAGCATTAATTTAAAGTGGCATTATCTAGGTTTGTGTGGTGCTTGAATATTGTGAATACTACAACTACTTCAGTGAATGGATCTCCAATGGTTAGTGGGAACCTCCAGAGGCTATGGGGAATCTCCAGACATTATGGGAACCTCCATGGGGAACTCCAGATACTGTGGAATCTCCAGTCATTATGGGGAACTCCAGAGACTGGGGAACCTCCAGTCACTATGGGAACCTCCATGGGGAATCTCCAGTCATTATGGGAACCTATATGGGGAACTCCAGAGACTGGGGAATCTCCAGTCACTATGGGAACCTCCATGGGAAATCCAGAGACTGTGGATCTCCAGTCATTATGGGAACCTCCATGGGGAAATCCAGAGACTGGGGAATCTCCAGTCATTATGGGAACCTCCATGGGGAAGTCCAGAGACTGAGGAAACTCCAGTCATTATGGGAACCTGCATCAGGATCTGCAGAGACTAGGGAAGCTCCAGTCATTATGGGAACCTCCATGGGGAACTCCAGAGACTGGGGAACCTCCAGTCATTATGGGAACCTGCATCAGGAACTCCAGAGACTGGGGAAACTCCAGACGTTATTGGAACCTCCATGGGGAACTCCAGAGACTGGGGAATCTCCAGACATTATGAGAACCTCCATGGCGAACTCCAGAAATTTGTCCTCGCAGTGCATTGTCACATGGGGAATTTGACCTTGCAGTTTGTTTTCACCAGGGGGATATTGTCCTTGCAGTTCATTGTCACAAGGAGAATTTTGTCCTTGCAGTTTGTTGTCACAAGGAGAATTTTGTCCTTGCAGTTCGTTGTCACAAGGAGAATTTTGTCCATGCAGTTCATTGTCATAAGGAGAATTTGTCCTTGCAGTTCATTGTCACATGGGGAATTTTGACCTTGCAGTTCATTGTCACATAGGGAATTTGTCCTTGCAGTTTGTTGTCACAGGGAAATTTTGTTATTGCAGTTCATTGTCACAGGGGAAATTTTGTCCTTGCAGTTTGTTGTTACAAGAAGAATTTTGTCCTTGCAGTTTATTGTCGCAAGAATTTTGTGATTGCAATTCATTGTCATAAGGAGAAATTGTCCTTGCAGTTTATTGTCACATGGGGAATTTGACCTTGCAGTTTGTTTTCACCAGGGGGATATTGTCCTTGCAGTTCATTGTCGCAAGGAGAATTTTGTCCTTGCAGTTCGTTGTGACAAAGGAGAATTTGTGATTGCAGTTCGTTGTCACAAGGAGAATTTTGTCCATGCAGTTCATTGTAAAACCGTCCATTATACATTTGTGTACTTGTATCTACAGTCTATTGTACATCTGTGTATTTGTGTCTACCGTCGAGTGTACATCTGTGTATTTGTTTCTATAGTCGATTGTACATCTTGGTATTTGTGTCTACCGTCGAGTGTACATCTGTGTCTACAGTCGATTGTACATTTGGGTCTACAGTCGATTGTACATCTGTGTGTTTGTGCCTACAGTCAATTTTACATCTGTGTGTTTGTGTCTACAGTCGATTGTACATCTGTGTCTACAGTCGATTGTTACAGTTATGTGTGTGTGTCTACAGTCGTTGTACATCTGTGTCTTTGTGTCTACAGTCGATTGTACAGTGTGTTTGGTTACAGTCGATTGTACATTTGTGTTTTTGTGTCTACAATCGATTGTACATCTCTGTATTTGTTCTACCGTCCATCATACATATGTGTATTTGTGTATACAGTCGATTGTACATTTGTATATTTGTGTCTATAGTCGATGTTACATCTGTTATTTGAGTCTACAGTCGATTGTACATCGGTGTCTACAGTCGATCGTACATCTATATATTTTGTCTACAGTCGATGGTACATCTGTGTTATTTGTGTCTACAGTCGATTGTACATCTGTGTGTTTGTGTCTACAGTCGATTGTACATCTGTGTATTTGTGTCTACAGTCGATGGTACATTGTGTTTTGTGTCTACAGCGATTGGAAGTCGTGATAGCTCAGTGGTAGCGCGTTCGCTTCATGTGCAAAAGGCCCGGAGTTCGAGCCCCGCTGGAGCCGTTACGATTGTGTCCTTAGGCAAGGCATTTAAATTCCACATGCCTCTTCTCTCTCCCTCGTGGCGATGGATTCCATCAGGAATGAGGTCTCGAGAGTGATTAGTATAAGTTATAAGAACTTGTTTCGCAATCGAGCTAAAATAAATTTGTATAAACTAAACTAAAATGTACAGTCGATTGTACATACATGTATTTAGTCCGGTAATTAAAAGTGGCGATATGCAGTGGGAACAAATTGATGGGAAAGGTTTTTCAATGGATATGACTTCAATGATACCTCTATAGTGTGTGTAAAAAAGTCCCACGAAATCCAGCTATGGAAAATACCTTTAAAGTGACGAAATCCAAGATGGCCGCCATCCGGATGACGGAAATAGGAAAACGTAATTATGTATCTAATCATGATACAATCAAGTGTAATATGTCTATTCGTACTAGTTTCTCATGAGGCATGCGATGGACACTGTGTTGGCTTCGTAAAACCAACATGACAAAGCAAAAACAAAATGGCCGCCATATATTACTAAAAATACTCGTTTTTCGATGTATTTGCAGTTGAACGATTCTGTTTCATGAAACATGGCCACCCTATCGGACAAGTTTACCTGTGCATTGTGCATGGAGACAGTCGACATGGATAAACCTCAAGAATATTCACAATTGCGAGAAAAAGGCTGCAGGACAATCAACGAATCTACGAAAGCTCGAAACATTAATATTCCCGAAATAAAGTACAATCCGAATGAACGACTCCATGTACACAAGGAGTGCAGACGCTTGCATACGCATCCAACTAGTATCAGGGCATCTCAGCAACATGGTCCTTCAACTGGTTCCCGCCATCTACGATCGCATGCCACAGCTTTCAATGTTAAACAAAATTGTGTTCTCGAACGTTTGCGACGGTCGCATGAGTCTAGGTGATGCCCTAGCTTCGGATGTCATTTCACAACTACAGTTAGCATTGGAGAACTGATGTGCGATGATGAAACCATATCGCACAGCCAACCTCTGGATCATGTATATGCATCTGGTTAGCATCCTTCGATCTCTGCTCCAATCTTCACGTGGTGGGAACTGGAAGCTCTATCTTCAGACCATTCACGATATGCTCCCATTCCTAGCTGCTTCAGGTCATAATAACTACACCAAGTCACTCGTTCTATACTTGGAGAAGATGGAAAAGCTCGAGGAGACACATCCAGCTGTTTATAGCAAGTTCCTAGAGGGACTGTTCGTCATCTGCCACAGTGACAGTTATTGGTCCGGAATATTCAGCGATCTGTGCATCGAGCAGGTACTGATGGGAAGCACTAAATCAGTTGGTGGGCTTACCCGAGGACGAGGATTTCAGGAGTCGACCAGTTTGCTATGGCTGTTATCAATGCCAGCATGTGGGGAAGTCTACAAGGCCCTACAGAAAGTGACTGTTCTCTCACGGACTGATGGTGATGCGGTGCACAAAGATCTTTCCCAATCAAGATTGAAGCGGGATGCAAAAGACCTCCAGACAGTCCTTGACTATCTACAAGAAAGAAAACCATTCACACAAAACAGTAAGGAACTCCACAGTCTCTCATCTGGGATAGTTGGAGAAGGGTCAGTTAACGTTGACAGCGCTAAGACCATAGGGGATGCTATTCTGACCTCTATGGCAGGAAAGTCTGTCTCGCAACACAAATTTGTGAAGAAAGATCAGGTCCGTACTCTGGCTTCCTCAGTGTATGTTTCCTCTGAAGGCGAGAAGATTGAGATCAATCCACAACAGCTATACCAACGCCTAATCGTTGCTGGTATCGGCAATATCGAACTCACGGAATTGTTCCAGTATGAGCTGTGTTCATATCCCTCATCGCTGTTCGACTCCAAACTGCTTATGCGGCTCCCAGACAAAGCTGATCTCCAGAATGGCCTTGTGTTGTGTCTGACCAACCACTTGACATGCTTGAAGTGGTGTATGTTGTAGATGGAGGTGCAATGCTGCAGTGTATACCCTGGTCAAAGTTCACCTCATATTTCAATCTCTGCAAACTCTACATCCAGTTCATTCAGAGACATTACCAGCGCGTGCTAGTCGTGTTTGATGGCTATGGAAGTGACCCGTCTACCAAGGATGAGACTCACGAACGGCGGACTGGAAGCGAGATGGGAGTGGATGTCGATTTCACGGACATGATTCTCAAAATGAAAAAACCTTTTCTTGCTAACTCCAAGAACAAGCAAACGTTCATCAACAGCCTCTCGTCACAGATGGAGAAAGAAGGCATCCGTGTGAAGCAGTCCTCTGGAGATGCTGACTATGACATCGCAATGTCTGCATGTGCCCTCGCACGAACGAAACCTGTGGTAGTTGTTGGTGATGACACTGACTTGCTGATACTTCTACAGCACCATTTCAACCCTGCTGAACACCGGAGTATTTATCTTCAGCCAGCTCTAAACTCATCAACATAGGTAGCCTCCACAGTTCACTGGATCCAGGCCTCAGTGAATCATTGCTCTTCATCCACACCTTATCTGGTTGCGATACAACCTCAAGACCTTATGGAATAGGAAAAGTATCTGCAATGGGGAAGTATAAAGATTTGCAAGGACCATCATCAGTGTTCATAACGCCTGAGAAAAGCCAGGACGCAGTTGAAGCAGTGGGAAACATAGCACTGGCAGTGCTATATGCTTGTAAGCAGGGTACATACCTCAATCTCGAACGAGCATCCAAGTTCTCTGAGAAGGTAGCTTCAAGCTATGTACCTCCTGAACGTCTTCCACCAACTACTGATGCTGCTAGATTTCACAGTAGAAGGGTCTACCACCAAGTACAGACCTGGTTGGGGAACAACATGGAGACCACTTAGTGGGGATGAGTCCTACGCAAGACAAGGCTCGGGACTGTCCTGAAACCAAATAGAATGGAGCAGGTTGCAGCTCCTGCCTCCCTCCTAAAGATGATCCGGTGCAAGGGCATCAAATGTACAAATGGGCCAATTCCTGATGACTCGGACACTGACTCTGAAACTTAACGTGTTGTACTAGTATTAACAAGTTGTATACAGTATTGAACCTGATAAACATTAAATTTAAACAATTTTTAAAAATGTGTCTGTTATTTTTTTCATCAGCGATATTGTACCAAGGTTTAAACTTACCATTTAAGTCATATATGGCCGCCATTTTGTTTTTGCTTGGCTCTACGAAGCCAACACAGTGTCCATCGCATGCCTCATGAGATGCTAGTATGAATAGACATATTACACTTGATTGTATCATGATTAGATACATAATTATGACCATTTTCCGTCATCCGGATGGCGGCCATCTTGGATTTCGTCAATTTTAAGGTATTTTCCATAACTGGATTTCGTGAGACTTTTTCTTACACACTATAGAGGTATCATTGAAGTCATATCCATTGAAAAACCTTTCCCATCAATTTGTTTGAACCTCTGTACTTTAATTGACATTTCTGCAAACGCTACTTAGGCACGCCTCCCATAGTTACAGGTGCTCGCTGTAACCACGCGAGACAAGCTATCTAACAAAATGGCATCTAACGCAGACCTGCATCGAGTTAATCTAGATAAAATTCCGTCGAATTTCTCGGTTTTATTTCACCCAGATAAGAATATCTCGTTGAAAGCAAGAAGGCAAGGGTTTTAGGTGAATTCAGGTGATTTCGTATAATCCCTTGTTCGTCTAATGGTAGTTTCGTATACTAGTGCATTCGTATAATCACAGGTTCGTATTTTATAGTCAAGTCAAAATCCTTTATTTCTCTCAATTCATGTTAGCATGAACACATGATAGATGGGTCAAGACAGCCCTACCCCAAAAAAATTGCAACAGTTTGTTTTTTGATTGTTTCTTGCAGTTTAGGATGTGGAGAACACCACATCAAAAGTTTACCAAATTTGACCCACCGGAAAGTGCCTAAAATGACGTCATAAAACAAGATGGCCACCAAGCATAAAAATGTACTAGAAATCAGCCGTTTGGACATTATGTGAGCTGAAGATACATTTTAAACAGCCAGAAATACATTTTTGGACACAAACAAATCATCCAAGGGCTCAAGAAAGCTACATTTAACCATAACGATTTGATTGATGGCGGCCATCCTGAATTTCAAAATGGCCACCACCGTCAACCTAGAATCATCATTATCTCAGTAATTAAGGCAGATAGGACGATGATTCCAGTGCCTATACCCACATTTGTGGGGTCAAGGAATACAATAACATCAGTTTCAGTCAATTAATGGGCTGCCCTAATGTCTGTTTTGTAAGGCAGATTGGCGATTACCTGGTTTTGCTTCTATCTCGGTAATTAAGGCACATAGAACGGTGTTTTTGGCACCTTCACTTACATTTCAGGGGCAAGGAATACAATGATATTAACTCAAGTGATGTTTGGACTGTGTCTGATTAGTAAGGCAGCCATCTTGGAATACTTCGTAATTGTTTCCTGCAGTGTTTGATGAGGAGAACAACGTATCAAAAGTTGGGCAATTTTGACGCAAGTCCAAAGTTCATAAAATGACATCAGAAAACCAGATGCCTGTCAACAGAGAAACCTCATAACCATCAGATCACTAGTTTGTTTAGGTAAAATTACCCTCAGAAGTGAATGTTAATTTTGAAATGATGCCATGACGTCATCAGAGAGATCATTAAGTGACCACTTATGTGTTGCTCAACATTGACACTAAGACGATAGTATGCAACTGTATGCCTACTCAAATGTCATTTGCTCGTATTGTCACAGTTGCCATCTTGGCAATGTCCACATGCACCGGTGCATTCTAACCCATGCTTTCTGCAGGTACACCTCAGAGTTTTGCACACTCCTGAACAGTTGCAGTGAATCATCTGGAGGAGTAGATCTGAAGCAGGGTTTTTGTTTGTCATCACTGGAACGAGCTTTTGCCCTTCTTCCCTCCATCCCCACTCAGTTGCTTCCATTTCACCACAATGGCCCATCCACTCCATGACCTGGTAATAGGTCCGCAGGGAATGAAGCTTGCAGGCAGCTGATGTTGGGGGCAGTCTTTCTGGCGTAACAAAAGCCTTAGCTCTTGCAACTTTCTTGCAGAGAATGTTGTATCTGATAGATGCCAGGGAGTCTTTCTGATTTGCATGAAACAATTCCACCATTGCCGTGCAGCCTGTGGTTTCCACAACATCTTGACCTTGTTGTGGTGTACAGAACACTTGAACAACTTTTGAGTCCATTTTCTTTCTTTATGATTATTTGGAATACTGACTTCTTTCCGATCCCAAATACTCTGGACGTTGAGTCACAACCCGTGAAGGCATGAAGGAACAAGAGATCTCTACATACTGTTTCTCCAAGTATCCGCTTGAGGACCTTGATATTATACACATTGGATTTTGCCTTGTCAGAGCGGAAATAGAGTTCAGTGCAGTTTGTTTTCACCGAGTAGAAGAGCAACAGCACAAGGAGATCTGTGTCCTCTCCAACGAGCGTGGTAGACTTGAAAGCAGACTTTGTGACGGCTGCTTTTGCGATCTCAACGTCGGCATCTCCCTCAGCTTGCATCACCTCGCAGCCTCTCTGGCGCAAGCATCCCATGATGAGCTTGATAAGTGCTTGCTTATTTGCGTCATTCGATAGGAAGTCCTCCTTTTTGCCAACAAATTTTGTTGACTCCGTGATGTTCACCTTGTTTACATTCTTATTTTTACTACGACGCTGATGAGTGCAATCCTTTGTATGAGTGCAATCCTTTGTACTCGGCCCAACTTCATAACCATCGAACACTACAGTGGCTTTGCCATAGTGGTTGACTGTGAATGAGGCATACTCGTCAGCAATTGAACTGTAGGTGCATCCTTCCTTCCACTTTAACCGGTGCAGAAGTGATCCCCCATCGAGAACATAGCAGTCTGTTCCGGGAACTGTCTGGGTGATGGCATCGTCAGATGTGGGTGAAGCATAGTCTTTTATTGCTTCTGCCAATTGTGGCAAATCTGGCTGGCGCAAGATGTTCTTTGCTTCGAACAGAGACATTGGGTATGGACAGAGTTCATAGTTCATCACTTCGTCTATCTGGAGATCGCCTGTCCGTGACACAACTAAGAACCTCTGGAATAACAATGCAGGATCTATGGTTCGGTCCTCAGAAACTCTGACTTGCCTGCTTGATGCAAGTGTCTTGACTTTTGAACTCCTTTTGTGCGAATAGAAGAAAACAGAATGACCATCCATCTTCTTGACAACGCCATTTCCTACTGTGAATAGGTCATGAACATTGACATCCTCATTTGCAGTGATACCAGTAACTTGTCATCCGAGAATGGCGTGAAGCTATTCAGTTTCGCTGCAACCTTCTCACGGTCAGCTTCATCTCGACTAATTCTGGAGCTGGACAACTCGTTATGCTGTTCACATGTTGTGAAGCTATTCGCGGTCAGTTCTTGCATTGCGAGGTTATAAGAGGATGATACACTAGACGACATTGTCCAAACTGCTCTCTGGTGCTCCGACATCCCACTACCTCGCGTGAGACCACCTTGGCTTTTTAGTGACCGCATTAGTGGCTGTTCTATCACAAGATCAGAGCCAAGGCCAGCCCAGTATTGGTTGCTGCGCCTGATGACATGAAACCCAGACTTGGAACATTTGATGAACCATAGGGTTGTCTTCTTCTAATGCTATCATCTTCTCGAGATAGAGACGCGCTGACTTCAGACAATTGGGATGACCATCGGCTGCAAATATGGGCAGGCAAGCTGAGATACGTTGGAGGTGCATCTCCCACGACCCCATCTGATCAGCCGCCACAAGTCCCCTTGCAACTTCTACCATGCGCTGGTAGTTGATCCACAGTGCACTGGTTTTCGATGTTGTTGCAAGTTTATCCCTTTCCTCGGTCAACCTTTTATCGATACAACGAATGCAATCTGATTGCAACACTGAGTCAAGGTCCCTTCTGCCAGTCTCCATGAGTGCGTGAAGTCTCTCCAATTCCTCCACTTCTTTTTGAAACTGAGGGTTATCCTCAATGATTTTAGTCACAATCTGACGTGTAAGACACTGATCGGCCTTACTAATCAGACACAGGGACAGTCCAAGCATCACTTGAGTTAATATCATTGTATTCCTTGCCCCTGAAATGTAAGTGAAGGTGCCAAAAACACCGTTCTATGTGCCTTAATTACTGAGATAGAAGCAAAACCAGGTAATCGCCAACGGCCATCTTGAAATCCAAGATGGCTGCCTTACAAAACAGACATTAATTACTGAAACTGATGTTATTGTATTCCTTGACCCCACAAATGTGGGTATAGGCACTGGAATCATCGTCCTATCTGGCTTAATTACTGAGATAATGATGATTCTAGGTTGATGGTGGCGGCCATCTTGAATTTCAAAATGGCCGTCACTAATTAAACCTTTATGGTTAAATTTAACTTTCTTGAGCCCTTGGATAATTTGTTCAAAAATGTATTTCTGGCTGTTTAAAATGTCCAAAAGGCTAATTTCTAGTACATTTTTATGTTTGGTGGCCATCTTGTTTTATGACGTCATTTTAGGGACTTTCCCGTAGGTCAAATTTGGTAAACTTTTGATATGGTGTTTTCCACATCCTAAACTGCAAGAAACAACCAAAAAACAAACTGTTGCAATTTTTTTTTTGGGGTCAGGTGGTATATTGACCCGCCTATGAGGTTATACATGTAAATATGTTACAAGAGGCTCTTTGAACGACATTACAAACAATATATAAAACACACTGATTTACAGTAGCATATTACATGTAATGCAAATATAAGTACAAAGGAATTATCCCAATATCATATCCCAAGCAAAATTGTTTTCATGAATTTGCACAGTTTCAGAAATTCTGATCTGTTCGTAGTATTTATGAGCTGTTCCATCTTAAATGTGTTTGGATGACGGTAATAATATGGCTTTATATACTTTTTCCTGTTATCAATTAAATTCGGACATTCTAATAAATAATGTAATTCGTCTCCAATCTTGTCATTACAAAAATTGCAAGTTCTAAGGTTAATAGGGATTCTGGCCCAATTTCCTGTTTCAATTGGAAGACGGTGATTTCTAGTCCTAAATCTAATTATATACGGTAGAACTGCCTTAGGAGTAGATGACAAATAACTTTCAAATTTCAACTCCTTTTTGAAAATCCTATAGAAGGTACTATTGCTCGAGTTGTCAACTTGTGAGTACCACTCATTTATGAACAGGTCCTGCAGTTTTTGCTTAACTGTCAATCTAAGCCATTTAGTGTTTTGAGGGTAATGGTCATACCAAATATTGTTTAGACCACATTTATACAATATATTTCTGACATTAAAAAGCCATGGGGATTTTTTCTTAAGTGTCTCGTTCGTGTAGTTATTTGACTTACATATATGCTATTATACATAACGGTGCAAAGTTTTTCTGGTACGTTGTTTATGTTATAGTTGATTATACGTGTCCAGAAGGCTATTATTCGTGATTCTATCTCTATTCGTAACGGCATACTACCAGTTTCCCCATAGACCATGTAATTTGGTGAGGATCTTTTCATATTTAAAATGTATTTCAAAATTTTTAGTTGTACACGTTCAATGACTTCTAAATTTCCGTACCCCCAAATTTCTGAACCATATAGTAAAATAGGCTTTACAGTTTTATTAAACAGGTCAATTTGTATATCAATAGGTAGACTTAATCGATTTGAATTCCTTATCAAACTATACATCGCTCTAGTGGCCTGAGAAGCAATATGATTTTTACATCTATAAAATGAACCACTTCTACAAAAGTAAATTCCTAAATATTTATATTCATTTACTATTTCTAATGGTAGGTCGTTAAACATAAAATTATAGACTGGTTGTCTTCCTTTTGAAAAAATGATAATTTTATATTTCGATGTATTGACTGTTAGTTTCCATTCATTGCAATAATTTTCATAAGTCTTTAGAGCTTGTTTAAATTCGTATTCTGATAAGATAACAGTATCATCGGCGTACAGCAAAATAAATATTTTGAAAAAATTATGTAATTCATTTACTTGTTCTCCAGTTGCAACTTCAACGAAAATACTCCACAAAATCCGCAAGCAGACATTAACTATGGAGGAAAACTTGTGCATACGTGTAGTGTAAAACGCTCCCAGGTGAAATTAAAATGTCAACGTGTATTTACACTGTACAGTTCATGATAGTTTAGAAGGCGTGGAGCTGGATGGCCGTCTTGAAGTCATCCAGGCTGGTGGCTGTCACTGCGGTCTCCGGAAGTTGGTTCCAAAAGTTAACAGTTCGTGGGAAGAATGAGTATCGGTATGCGTTAATTGAACAATGGAATGTGTTCATTTTCATCGGATGGCTGTGCCTAGTTGATCTGACTGTCGCAAGTGTTGGACAGTAACAGGATGGGACAGCAACAAGATTGTTCATGACTTTGTAGAGCAATGTGACGTCAGCTGTTCTGCGGCGATGTTCCAATGATTGCCACTTGAGCTGGTTAATCATAGCAGAGACACTTCCTGGGTTTTCGTGGTTGTATGGCTGGTTTAGTACGAAGCGTGCAGCATTTCTCTGTACCTGTTCGACCTGCTTGATTTGAGTGACCTGGTGCGGATTCCAAATTGTAGAGGAATATTCCAGTTTGGGACGTACTAAGCTTTGATACGCTCTTTCTTTAATCTTAGATGGGCAGTGCCGAAGGTTACGTTTTAAAAATCCGAGCACGCTTGAAGCTTTGTTGGTTGTATTGCTGATATGTAGGTTGTATTTCATGTTATCGGATAGTTCCAGTCCTAAATATGGGTGGTGCTTTACGATTTGTAAGTTCTGACCTTGCATTGAGTAGGGAAACTGTTAAGATTTGGTTGTGATCTGCATGATTGCACATTTGTCTATGTTAAATTGCATCTGCCATATGTTACTCCACTCTGATAGTAAGTTCAGATCTTCTTGCAGTAGTGTGTGATCATTGTGGCTGATTATTGGTCTATATATGACAGTCATCGGCGAAGAGGCGAACGGTTGAGTTGAGAGAGTCGGCAATGTCATTTATGTAAATGAGGAATAGTGTAGGTCCCAGGACTGTGCCCTGTGGGACGCCAGATGTGACAGGGGCAGTGGAAGAGATAGCACCATCCAGGACGACTTGCTGTTTCCGGTTGCGTAGAAATTCCTCGATCCATTTTCGGGTTGAACCTGTGATGCCATAATACAACAATTTGGTGGAGAGTCTGTGGTGAGATACTTTGTCGAATGCTTTTGCAAAGTCTAAAATGGCCATATCCACTTGTGTACCTTTGTCCATATGTTTCGTGAGGTCGTCGGTTGTCATTAGTAACTGTGTTTCACATGATCTCTTCGATCTAAATCCATGTTGGTTTTCATTTAATATGTTTTGATCGTCTAAATGGTCCATGACTTGTGATACGATGATGTGTTCTAACATTTTTGATGCAACTGCTGTCAGACTCACAGGGCGGTAATTTGACGGTTTAGAGCGGTCTCCTTTTTTGAATATCGGCACAATATTTGCTTCTTTCCAGTCTATGGGGATTTCCGAGGTGTCCAAGGATTGTTGATATAGCGATGTAAGCACAGGTGCAATGATGTCCTCTGTTTCCTTTAGTACACGTATTGGCATCTTATCTGGGCCACTTGCCTTCTTAACATTCAGTCTCTTGATGCATTTCTCTACACCTTTTACGGATATATTAATCCTGTGCATTGCACTATGCGGTGATATACCCTTGTCTGGGATGTTAGTGAAATCTTCATTTGTGAACACCGATGTGAATTGGTGGTTTAACATGTCTGCTTTGTCTTGTGGAGTTTCAGCTGATCTACCGTCCATCTTTAGAGTGCCTATGTTCATTGTGTCTTGTTTCCTGGACTTAATGTACTTCCAAAAGTTTTTTGAGGTTGTATCAGTTTCCGGGTCTAAAAGGTTGTTTAGATATTTGTAGTACGATGTGTGCAGCTCATTTCTCACTCCGTCGGTACTCTTGGAATATATTTTTGTCGTTTTCAGATTTTGATTTTTTATAGAGTCTGTTTTTCTTTCTAATCAGCCTTTTTATGCCGCGGGTCATCCAAGGAATGTCTGGTTTGGTTTTCAGTGTCTTTGTGGGGATATGTTCAGCCATGCCATGGAAAATTGCATTTTTTAGACTTGACCAGTTCTCTTCTACTGTACGTTGTAAGGGGTTAGTAGAGAGATACTGCTCACAGAACTTTGACAGGTCATTCCTTATGTTTCCCCAGTTGGCTTTCTTATAGTTAAAGACTGTTCGCGGACATTTTTTGTTTATCACTGGTTTTATAATAGTGTTTATTGCCAACATGTCATGGTCGCTCATGCCTATTGGTGGGCAAGTGAAATGTTTTTCTATTAGGCCTGGATGTGATGTGATCAGCAAGTCCAATATTCTGCCTTGTCTAGTTGGTGCTCTATTGATCTGTTCCAAATTGTGGCTTGTCACAGTGTGATTTGTCTCTAGATCCCGGTGGAGCACTACCTATCTCCCAGTCTATGTCACCGAGATTAAATTCGCCACCAAGCATGATCTTAGAATTCCGGTATTTTGGATTGTTTTGTAGTTTTGACAGGGACGTATCAAGCTGGTCAAGTGCATCGATATCGGATTTCGGCTCGCGGTAAAATGACCCAACCAAAATATTGTCACTCGTTGTTGGTCGCAATTGTACCCACTTAATCTCACATTCTGAATATATGTCCATGCACTCTTAACTAGGTATACTAGGTTTCACCATAATGATTACTCCCCCACCCCCTTTGTTTACTGTTGCTTTTCTATCTTTCCTGTAAATCTTATACAAATGTTCGTTGGGGATGTTGTCTGGAAAGATTTCAGCATCAAAATATGAGTCATCAGTATGAGTTTCAGTTCCAATTATAACATCCGGTGACATGCTTGCAATGATATTGTACAGGTCTGTCTTTTTGTTACGGATGCTTTGGAAATTTATAACTAGGCTGTTAGATTGTTTGAAATAGACGTGTGATGTTCCACTGGAGTGGGCTCACTGGTTTCTGATTGATGGTCGGAAGTTATGTAGGATGATGTAGGCTCACTAAGAATACTGCCTGCATGTGACGATTGTTGACTAATGCTGCTGTTGCATTCATTTTCCTGTGATAATGGTTGTAGTGGCGGGCACTGGGATTTATTTGGTGTTGACGTGGTGTCGGATCAAGACACCACTGTTTGGATTCAATGACACAGAGCTTCGGCTTGTAGCCGGTGACAACGGGGAATATGGATTTACAGTCTGAAAACTGTCTAGGTCTAGGCAATAGCTTGATGACAAGTTTGGTAGTCCACACTGGTTGCAAATCCAACTGATACTAGACTTTCCTAACACACTAAATGTATCAGGGCCTAAATTCTTCGTTATTCTGGTTTTGCAAAAAATAAGTGTTTAAATCATTTAGAAATAGAGAAAAGAGAAGAGGAGACAAGTTCTCCCCCTGACGTACGCCAATATTACTTGGGAAAAAGTTAGACAACTTTGAATTATATATATATAGTACTGCACTATACAGGCCCATTATAATAATGCTATTATTAGCTATTTAGGTAATTAGACACAATTATGAATGGGACTATGTAGCCGTGTGTTTGCCATACCAGGAGTGATTATCTATCTAGGTTTCAGGCCACTAATCAAGATTAATTAAAGTGATTGGGGGAGAATAAATAAATCTCCCCATTTTCGATGATTCCAACGGTGGCACTTATCGCAGCTAAGAGCATGCATACGGCTGGAAACGTGACGAGAGCAAAAAACGCATGGAAAAATAGACGCCATGGTTGTAATGAAATTGATGTGAAGAGCATGATATTTATACATGATTCAAGGGCTTGGACATATGGCACGGCTCATCTCTAAAGCTGATAAAACATGGGCATACAAGCCAGCATCACAAATGTTTGAGCCGACCAATCAAGGTGTGAACAATAATATATTCTCCAGTAATTGATTAATTTGTCAACAGCCCATCTCATAATAGACGTAGGTGTGAAGGTTATTTCTCTAAAGTACAGATATACGGATGAGGACGTGTTAAGTGTTCGTGGTAAATGCTTGCGCAGTCAACGGATGAGTGAACAACCACATCGTGTCAACTTTGACATCAAAAGAAATGAAATATGCTACCGTCTTGAGAGACTCGACCCTATGCCTCCTAGAAGACTCGAACATTAGGCCCAACAACTGAACACCAGTACGTTCACTGAGCTAATATGGGAATCCCACAGCTCTGCACATGCATGGGTACTATTACTACTATCTGATCCCTAGTCCACCATCCACGACAATATGTATGAACCACATGTATAATCACCACTATACTCACATATCTCTTGTGAACGGTAGATCTATTAATGCAGAATATATTTTTTCGAAATATTTTATTATGCATAAATAAATTAATTTCAACTTACTTTTGTGCAAATATATCTGTTTGCATTAATTTTGGATGTATTCAGCTGGTCGTTTGGTCGTTCACACAACTTAATCCACCTTAGACATGTTTTCAAGATTTGTCTTAGGTTTTGAAAATGGCACGAATTTAACGTCACCTATCAATCGATCTGGATATCTACATCACTGTCACACAGCCCGTAACTACATCTTTTCACCATTGTCAATGACAGACAGCATTAATTAATTTTAAATATTTTTCAAAAAATAATTTCAGATCACGATCACTCGTTTATCAGATTTGATTACAATTTTACTACATAACTCGTTTATCTAACAGAACGATAAAACAATGACTCGGTGTAGTAATCAATATTATAATTATGTGCACACATTTTATAATTGACCAATTAGCACAATCAGTGCTAAATTCCGATGTGAAATACTTTGATCTTGATAGCAGTGGCCCCTATCGGGTATTATAACTCGGCGGTCTCTGTGATGTACCGTTAGTGGGTAAGTTGTTGATTGCTCTCAATAAACAGTGTGACACGCTTAAATTTGATTGCTGTGTTTGTGAGAAAAGAATGACTATATGGGGTCAGTCGGTGTTTTTATAGATGCATTGTTTTTAAAGCAGCTGTCTGGTATTTTGTGGTTAATATACACACTTAGATTTGTCCAAGGATTTTGAAATGGGTTGAATTTAACGTCGATCACCAGGATATCGACTAATTTTGTACTATAACTAACCCACACACCAACGCTACACATTTTCAACATCATTAAAACAATTTTAAACCCGTATTTTCGATCAAATTCACGCCTTTTAAAATTTGTCTACTCGTTACTAGTGTGTCTAATATGCATTGTTTGTCTAACAAGATGGCGGCGATAAACCGTTGCCGGGGGTGTGCGCGAATGGTGCGATACGATTGGCTAACGCCAGCTGTCAATCAAAATCGGCAGAAAGGTCAATTACCGGACTAATTTGTTTCTAGAGTCGAGTGTACAACTGTGTCTACAGTACATCTGATTGTTTGTGTCTACAGTCGATGGTACATCTGTGTATTTGTGTCTACAGTCGATTGTACATAGGTGTATTTGTGTCTACAATCGATTGTACATTTGTGTCTACAGTCGGCTGTACATTTGTATCTACAGTCTAGTGTACATCTGTGTATTTGTGGCTACCGTCGATTGTACATCTGTTTATTTGTGTATACCTTCGATTGTGCATCTGCGTATTTGTGTCTACATTCGATTGTACATCTGTGTATTTGTGTCTACAATCGATGGTACATCTGTGTATTTGTGTCTACAGTCGATTGTACATCTGTGTGTACAGTCGATTGTACATCTGGGTATTTTGTCTACTGTCGATTGTACATATATGTGTGTGTGTTTTGTGTCTACAGTCGATTGTACATCTATGTGTGTGTGTCTACAGTCGATTGTACATCTGTGTGTTTGTGTCTACAGTCGATTGTTGTCTACAGTCGATAGTACATATGTGTGTATATGTGTCTATAGTGGATTGTACATCTCTGTATTTGTGTCTACAGTCGATTGTACATCTGTGTATTTGTGTCTACAGTCGATTGTACATCTGTGTCTACATTCGCTTGTACATCTGGGTATTTTGTCTACTGTCGATTGTATATATGTGTGTGTTGTGTCTACAGTCGATTGTACATCTGTGTTAATGTGTCTACAGTCGATGGTACATCTGTATTAATGTGTCTACAGTCGATTGTACATCTGGGTGTTTTGTCTACAGACGATTGTACATCTGTGTATTTGTGTCTACAGTCGATTGTACATATGTGTATTTGTGTCTACAGTCGATTGTACATCTGTTTATTTGTTTCTACAATCGATTGTACATCTGTGTATTTGTGTCTACAGTCGATTGTACATCTGTTTATTTGTGTCTACAGTCGATTGTACATCTGTATTAATGTGTCTACAGTCGATTGTACATCTGGGTGTTTTGCCTACAGACGATTGTACAGCTGTGTGTTTGTGTCTACAGTCGATTGTTCATCTATGTGTTTGTGTCTACAGTCGATTGTACATCTGTGTATTTGTGTCTACAGTCGATTGTACATCTGTTTATTTGTGTGTACAGTCGATGGTACATCTGTGTGTTTGTGTCTACAGTCGATTGTACATCTGTGTCTACAGTCGATTGTACATATGGGTGTTTTGTCTACCGTCGATTGTACATCTGTTTATTTGTGTATACCTTCGATTGTGCATCTGCGTATTTGTGTCTACATTCGATTGTACATCTGTGTATTTGTGTCTACAATCGATGGTACATCTGTGTATTTGTGTCTACAGTCGATTGTACATCTGTGTGTACAGTCGATTGTACATATGGGTGTTTTGTCTACTGTCGATTGTACATCTGTGTGTTTGTGTCTACAGTCGATCGTGTATTTGTGTGTAAATTGAAATGTACAGCTGTTTATTTGTGTCTACGGTCGATTGTACCATCTGTGAGTGTGTGTCTACATTCGATGGTACCTCTGTGTATTGTGTCTACAGTCATTGATACATCTGTGTATGTGTGTCTACAGTCGATCGTACAACTGTGTATTTGTGTCTAAAGTCGATTGTACATCTGTTTATTTGTGTCTACAGTCGATTGTACATCTGTGTGTTTGTGTCTACATTCGATGGTACATCTGTGTATTTGTGTCTACATTCGATGGTACATCTGTGTATTTGTTTCTACATTCGATGGTACATCTGTGTGTTTGTGTCTACATTCGATGGTACATCGGTGTATGTGTGTCTACATTCGATTGTACATCTGTGTATTTGGGTCTATAATCGATTGAACATCTGTGTATTTGTTTCTACAGTCGATTATTCATCTGTGTATTTTTGTCTACAGTCGAATGTACGTCTGTGTATTTGTGTCTACCGTCCATTATACATTTGTGTATTTGTATCTACAGTATATTGTACATCTGTGTATTTGTGTCTATCGTCGATTGTACATCTGTGTCTTACAGTCGATGGTACATCAGTGCAAATGTGTCTACAGTCCATGGTACATCTGTGTATGTGTGTCTACAGTCGATTGTACATCTGTGTCTACAATCGATTGTACATCTGTTTATTTGTGTCTACCCTCCATCATACATATGTGTATTTGTGTCTACAGTCTATTGTACATCTGTGTATTTGTGGCTACCGTCGATTGTACATCTGTTTACTTGTGTATACATTCGATTGTACATAGGTGTATTTGTGTCTACAATCGATGGTACATCTGTGTTTTTGTGTCTACAGTCGATTGTACATCTGTGTGTACAGTCGATTGTACATCTGGGTATTTTGGCTACTGTCGAATGTATATATATGTGTGTGTGTGTGTGTGTTTTGTGTCTACAGTTGATTGTACATCTGTGTATTTGTGTCTACAGTCGATTTTTGTCTACAGTCGATAGTACATATTTGTGTATATGTGTCAATAGTGGATTGTACATCTCTGTATTTGTGTCTACAGTGGATTGTACATTTGTGTATTTGTGTCTACAATAGATGGTACATCTGTGTATTTGTGTCTATAGTCGATTGTACATCGGTGTCTACATTCGATTGTACATCTGGGTATTTCATCTACTGTCGATTGTATATATGTGTGTGTTTGTGTCTACAGTCGATTGTACATCTATGTGTTTGTGTCTACAGTCGATTGTACATCTGTGTATTTGTGTCTACAGTCGAATTGTGTCTACAGTCGATGGTACATCAGTGTATATGTGTCAACAGTCGATTGTACATCTGTGTATATGTGTCTACAGTCGATTGTACATCTCTGTATTTGTGTCTACAGTCGATTGTACATCTGTGTGTTTGTGTCTACAGTCGATTGTACATCTGTGTCTACAATCGATTGTACATCTGTTTATTTGTGTCTACCCTCCATCATACATATGTGTATTTGTGTCTACAGTCTATTGTACATCTGTGTATTTGTGGCTACCGTCGATTGTACATCTGTTTATTTGTGTCTACAGTCGATTGTACATAGGTGTATTTGTGTCTACAATCGATGGTACATCTGTGTTTTTGTGTCTACAGTCGATTGTACATCTGTGTGTACAGTCGATTGTACATCTGGGTATTTTGGCTACTGTCGAATGTATATATATGTGTATGTGTGTGTGTTTTGTGTCTACAGTTGATTGTACATCTGTGTATTTGTGTCTACAGTCGATTGTTGTCTACAGTCGATAGTACATATTTGTGTATGTGTGTCAATAGTGGATTGTACATCTCTGTATTTGTGTCTACAGTGGATTGTACATTTGTGTATTTGTGTCTACAATAGATGGTACATCTGTGTATTTGTGTCTATAGTCGATTGTACATCGGTGTCTACATTCGATTGTACATCTGGGTATTTCGTCTACTGTCGATTGTATATATGTGTGTGTTTGTGTCTACAGTCGATTGTACATCTATGTGTTTGTGTCTACAGTCGATTGTACATATGTGTGTTTGTGTCTACATTCGATGGTACATCTGTGTGTTTGTGTCTACATTCGATGGTACATCTGTGTATTTGTGTCTACAGTCGATTTTACATCTGTTTATGTGTGTCTACAGTCGATTGTACATCTCTGTATTTGTATCTACAGTCGATTGTACATCTCTGTAGTTGTGTCTACAGTCGATTGTACATCTCTGTATTTGTGTCTACAGTCGATTGTACATCTGTTTATTTGTGTCTACGGTCGATTGTACATATGTGTGTTTGTGTCTACATTCGATAGTACATCTGTGTGTTTGTGTCTACATTCGATGGTACATCTGTGTATTTGGGTCTACACTCGATTGTACATCTGTGTATTTGTGTCTATAGTCGATAGTACATCTGTATATTTGTGTCTACATTCGATTGTACATCTGTATTAATGTATCTACAGGCGATTGTACATCTGGGTATTTTGTCTACTGTCGATTGTACATCTGTGTGTTTGTGTCTACGGTCGATTGTACATATGTGTGTTTGTGTCTACATTGGATGGTACATCTGTGTGTTTGTGTCTACAGTCGATTGTACATCTGGGTATTTGTGTCTACATTGGATTGTACATATGTGTGTTTGTGTCTACAGTTGATTGTACATTTGAGTATTTGTGTCTAAAGTCGATTTTTGTCTAGAATCGAATGTACGTATGTGTATTTGTGTCTACATTCGATTGTACATATGTGTATTTGTGTCTACATTCGATTGTACATCTGTGTATTTGTGGCTACCGTCGATTGTACATCTGTTTATTTGTGTATACCTTCGATTGTGCATCTGTGTATTTGTGTCTACAGTCGATTGTACATCTGGGTATTTTGTCTACTGTCGATTGTACATATGTGTGTATATGTGTCTATAATTGATTGTACATCTCTGTATTTGTGTCTACAGTCGATTGTACAGATGAGTCTACATTCGATGGTACATCTATGTATTTGTGTCAACAGTCGATTGTACATCTGTGTATTTATGTCTACAATCGATTGTACATCTGTGTATTTGGATCTACAGTCGTTGTACATAGGTGTATTTGTGTCTACAGTCGATGTACATCTGTGTATATGTGTCTAAAGTCAATTGTACACCTCTGTATTTGTGTCTACAGTCGATTGTACATCTGTGTATTTGTGTCTACAGTCAATTGTAAATCTGTATCTACAGTCGATTGTACATCTGCGTATTTTGTCTACTGTCGATTGTACATATATGTGTGTTTGTGTCTACAGTCGATTGTACATATATGTGTTTGTGTCTACAATCGATTGTACATCTGTGTATGTATGTCTACAGTTGATTGTATATAATAAATGTACAGTGGCCGTATATCGGAGCATATAATAAATGTACAGTGGGCGTATATATCGTAGCATATAATAAATTTACAGTGGCCGTATATCGTAGCATATAATAAATGTACAGTGGGCGTATATCGGAGCATATAATAAATGTACAGTGGCCGTATATCGGAGCATTTAATAAATGTACAGTGGCCGTATATCGGAGCATATAATAAATGTATAGCACCCGTATATCGGTGTATATAATAAATGTACAGTGGCCGTATATCGGAGCATATAATAAATATATAGCAACTGTATATCGGTGTTTATAATAAATGTACAGTGGCCGTATATCGGAGCATATAATAAATGTATAGCAACTGTATATCGGTGTATAAAATAAATGTACAGTGGCCGTATATCGGAGCATATAATAAATGTACAGTGGCCGTATATCGGAACATATAATAAATGTACAGTGGCCGTATAAATGAGCATATAATAAATGTAGTGGCCATATATCGGAGCATATAATAAATGTATAGCACCCGTATATCAGTGTATATAATAAATATACAGTGGCCGTATATCGGAGCATATAATAAATGTGCAGTGGCCGTGTATCGTAGCATATAATAAATATACAGTGGGCGTATATCGGAGCATATAATAAATGTACAGTGGCCGTATATCGGAGAATATAATAAATGTACAGTGGCCGTATATCGGAACATCTAATAAATGTACAGTGGCCGTATAAATGAGCATATAATAAATGTAGTGGCCATATATCGGAGCATATAATAAATGTATAGCACCCGTATATCAGTGTATATAATAAATATACAGTGGCCGTATATCGGAGCATATAATAAATGTGCAGTGGCCGTATATCGTAGCATATAATAAATGTACAGTGGGCGTATATCGGAGCATATAATAAATGTACAGTGGCCGTATATCGGAGCATATAATAAATGTACAGTGGGCGTATATATCGTAGCATATAATAAATTTACAGTGGCCGTATATCGTAGCATATAATAAATGTACAGTGGGCGTATATCGGAGCATATAATAAATGTACAGTGGCCGTATATCGGTGTATATAATAAATGTACAGTGGCCGTATATCGGTATATATAATAAATGTACAGTGGGCATATATCGGAGCATTTAATAAATGTATAGCACCCGTATATCGGTGTATATAATAAATGTACAGTGGCCGTATATCGGAGCATATAATAAATATATAGCAACTGTATATCGGTGTATATAATAAATGTACAGTGGCCGTATTTCGGAGCATATAATAAATGTATAGCACCTGTATATCGGTGTATAAAATAAATGTACAGTGGCCGTATATCGGAGCATATAATAAATGTACAGTGGCCGTATATCGGAACATATAATAAATGTACAGTGGCCGTATAAATGAGCATATAATAAATGTAGTGGCCATATATCGGAGCATATAATAAATGTATAGCACCCGTATATCAGTGTATATAATAAATATACAGTGGCCGTATATCGGAGCATATAATAAATGTGCAGTGGCCGTATATCGTAGCATATAATAAATGTACAGTGGGCGTATATCGGAGCATATAATAAATGTACAGTGGCCGTATATCGGTGTATATAATAAATGTACAGTGGCCGTATATCGGTGTATATAATAAATGTACAGTGGGCATATATCGGAGCATTTAATAAATGTACAGTGGCCGTATATCGGTGTATATAATAAATGTACAGTGGCCATATATCGGTGTATATAATAAATGTACAGTGGCCGTATATCGGTGTATATAATAAATGTACAGTGGGTATATATCGGAGCATTTAATAAATGTACAGTGGCCGTATATCGTAGCATATAATAAATGTATAGCACCCGTATATCGGTGTATATAATAAATGTACAGTGGCCGTATATCATAAATGCAGAGCACCCGTATATCGGTGTATATAATAAATGTACAGTGGCCGTATATCATAAATGCATAGCACCTGTATATCGGTGTATATAATAAATGCATAGCACCCGTATATCGGTTGATATAATCAATGTACAGTGGCCGTATAGCTGAGCATATAATAAATGTATATCACCCGTATATCGGTGTATATAATAAATGAACAGTGGCCGTATATCGGAGCATATAATAAATGTATAGCACCCGTATATCGGTGTATATAATAAATGTACAGTGGCCGTATATCGGAGCATATAATAAATACATAGCACCCGTATATCGGTGTATATAATAAATGTACAGTGGCCGTATATCGGAGCATAATAATAAATGCATAGCACCCGTATATCGGTGTATATAATAAATGTACAGTGGCCGTATATCGGAGCATATAATAAATGTATAGCACCCGTATATCGGTGTATATAATAAATGTACAGTGGCCGTATAGCTGAGCATATAATAAATGTATAGCACCCGTATATCGGAGCATAATAATAAATGTACAGTGGCCGTATAAATGAGCATATAATAAATGTAGTGGCCATATATCGGAGCATATAATAAATGTATCGCACCCGTATATCAGTGTATATAATAAATATACAGTGGCCGTATATCGGAGCATATAATAAATGTGCAGTGGCCGTATATCGTAGCATATAATAAATGTACAGTGGGCGTATATCGGAGCATATAATAAATGTACAGTGGCCGTATATCGGAGCATATAATAAATATACAGTGGCCGTATAGCGGAGCATATAATAAATGTACAGTGGGCGTATATCGGAGCATATAATAAATGTACAGTGGCCGTATATCGGTGTATATAATAAATGTACAGTGGCCGTATATCGGTGTATATATGAAATTATTCACGTTTACCATCGTTACTCTATTCTAGTCCATCTTTGTTCATGCCATCAGTATAACGAGTTTGCTCTATGCCTTCTATTCATGTTTTGAACGTAATTTTCGTGATTATCATCTGCGTACCTATATACAAGCGCAGTTTACACAATATCTTCACTCGAGGCATATTTTGACAGCAGTGAGGAACTTTTTAGTTATATATGGTTATTCCCAGCCCGCCCTCCCAATACATGATATACGACTCATTAAACAAGGCTGTTGTTTTTCATCGATCTTCAACTGACTTTTGATAGTAATCTTGAATAATTATTTATTACTTAAGACACTTTCAATATGCTTTTACTTTAAAGTATGTTAGTATTTTCCAGGTTTATCAAGATCCGTCCAAAACGTTCAACCTGGATCCACTTACGTTCTATATTGTGCTTCCTACCATCAGTGTTTAATGATTGAGAATTTGATGGACAGAATTGAGCCAGGACTATAATAACAATTTAAGACAGTGTTGTTAATGATTAAGAGCGTGATATTGTACATACGAGTTGGAACTAGTCTATAGATGTTAACCAGTTTTATCGTTGTGCTAATCCCTGGGAAGGTCGCGGGGCAGCAAAGAAGGCCTTTTCACACTGGATAGTTTGCGTGGATTCTTTCTACTTCCCCCTCCTCCTCCTTCACAAAAAAGAAATAATAGAAAAAGATGAGGAGATTATACTTCATGTATAATTAGGGGAGTGGGTTGGAGCAGCCGGCACTACAGTTTAGTATTTACTTGATTTTCTGAGAGGGATTAGCTTACTTTAGAACATATGGTGTAACATCGCAGACATATTTATTCCACGAGCATTTTAATCATTCGCACTCGGGTTACTTTGGGGGCATGTACAAGATATTTGCTACTAATGCATACATTATAAATATTGAATGCTGTCAAATACAAATGCCTGAATCCTATTTTGTTTCTTTATTGTATATGCAGTTGGTAGGAACATGGGATAAGTGAATAATTGATTTACTCACGATGCAGAGTGAGTAAAATAAATGTACAGTGGGCATATATCGGAGCATTTAATAAATATACAGTGGCCGTATATCGGAGCATATAATAAATGTATAGCACCCGTATATCGGTGTATATAATAAATGTACAGTGGCCGTATATCGGAGCATATAATAAATATATAGCACCTGTATATCGGTGAATATAATAAATGTACAGTGGCCGTATATCGGAGCATATAATAAATGTATAGCACCTGTATATCGGTGTATATAATAAATGTACAGTGGCCGTATATCGGAGCATATAATAAATGTACAGTGGCCGTATAAATGAGCATATAATAAATGTAGTGGCCATATATAGGAGCATATAATAAATGTATAGCACCCGTATATCAGTGTATATAATAAATATACAGTGGCCGTATATCGGAGCATATAATAAATGTGCAGTGGCCGTATATCGTAGCATATAATAAATGTACAGTGGGCGTATATCGGAGCATATAATAAATGTACAGTGGGCATATATCGGAGCATTTAATAAATGTACAGTGGCCGTATATCGGTGTATATAATAAATGTACAGTGGCCGTATATCGGTGTATATAATAAATGTACAGTGGCCGTATATCGGTGTATATAATAAATGTACAGTGGGCATATATCGGAGCATTTAATAAATGTACAGTGGCCGTATATCGTAGCGTATAATAAATGTATAGCACCCATATATCGGTGTATATAATAAATGTACAGTGGCCCTATATCATAAATGCATAGCACCCGTATATCGGTTGATATAATCAATGTACAGTGGGCGTATATCGTAGCATATAATAAATGTATAGCACCCGTATATCGGTGTATATAATAAATGTACAGTGGCCGTATATCGGAGCATATAATAAATGCATAGCACCCGTATATCGATGTATATAATAAATGTACGTTGGTCGTATATCGTTGCATATAATAAATGTATAGCACCCGTATATCGGTGTATATAATAAATATACAGTGGCCGTATATCGGAGCATATAATAAATGTATAGCACCCGTATATCGGTGTATATAATAAATGTACAGTGGCCGTATATCGGAGCATAATAATAAATGCATAGCACCTGTATATCGTAGCATATAATAAATGTACAGTGGGCGTATATCGTAGCATATAATATATGTATAGCACCCGTATATCGGTGTATATAATAAATGTACAGTGGCCGTATATCGGAGCATATAATAAATGTACAGTGGCCGTATATCGGAACATATAATAAATGTACAGTGGCCGTATAAATGAGCATATACTAAATGTAGTGGCCATATATAGGTGCATATAATAAATGTATAGCACCCGTATATCAGTGTATATAATAAATATACAGTGGCCGTATATCGGAGCATATAATAAATGTGCAGTGGCCGTATATCGTAGCATATAATAAATGTACAGTGGGCGTATATCGGAGCATATAATAAATGTACAGTGGCCGTATATCGGTGTATATAATAAATGTACAGTGGCCGTATATCGGTGTATATAATAAATGTACAGTGGGCATATATCGGAGCATTTAATAAATGTACAGTGGCCGTATATCGGTGTATATAATAAATGTACAGTGGCCGTATATCGGTGTATATAATAAATGTACAGTGGCCGTATATCGGTGTATATAATAAATGTACAGTGGGCATATATCGGAGCATTTAATAAATGTACAGTGGCCGTATATCGTAGCGTATAATAAATGTATAGCACCCATATATCGGTGTATATAATAAATGTACAGTGGCCCTATATCATAAATGCATAGCACCCGTATATCGGTTGATATAATCAATGTACAGTGGGCGTATATCGTAGCATATAATAAATGTATAGCACCCGTATATCGGTGTATATAATAAATGTACAGTGGCCGTATATCGAGCATATAATAAATGCATAGCACCCGTATATCGATGTATATAATAAATGTACGTTGGTCGTATATCGTTGCATATAATAAATGTATAGCACCCGTATATCGGTGTATATAATAAATATACAGTGGCCGTATATCGGAGCATATAATAAATGTATAGCACCCGTATATCGGTGTATATAATAAATGTACAGTGGCCGTATATCGGAGCATAATAATAAATGCATAGCACCTGTATATCGGTGTATATAATAAATGTATAGCACCCGTATATCGGTGTATATAATAAATGTACAGTGGCCGTATAACGGAGCATATAATAAATGCATAGCACCCGTATATCGGTGTATATAATAACTGTATAGTATATATCGGAGCATATAATAAATGTATAGCACCCGTATATCGGTGTATATAATAAATGTACAGTGGCCGTATATCGGAGCATATAATAAATGTACAGTGGCCGTATAGCGGAGCATATAATAAATGTATATCACCCGTATATCGGAGCATAATAATAAATGTACAGTGGCCGTATAAATGAGCATATAATAAATGTAGTGGCCGTATATCGGAGCATATAATAAATGTATAGCACCCGTATATCAGTGTATATAATAAATATACAGTGGCCGTATATCGGAGCATATAATAAATGTGCAATGGACGTATATCGTAGCATATAATAAATGTACAGTGGGCGTATATCGGAGCATATAATAAATGTACAGTGGCCGTATATCGGAGCATATAATAAATGTACAGTGGGCGTATATCGTAGCATATAATAAATGTACAGTGGCCGTATATCGGAGCATATAATAAATGTATAGCACCTGTATATCGGTGTATATAATAAACGTACAGTGGCCGTATATCGGATCATATAATAAATGTGCAGTGGCCCTATATCGTAGCATATAATAAATGTACAATGGGCGTATATCGGAGCATATAATAAATGTACAGTGGCCGTATATCGGAGCATATAATAAATGTACAGTGGGCGTATATCGTAGCATAAAATAAATGTACAGTGGCCGTATATCGTAGCATATAATAAATGTATAGCACCCGTATATCGGTGTATATAATAAATGTACAGTGGCCGTATATCGGAGCATATAATAAATCTATAGCACCCGTATATCGGTGTATATAATAAATGTACAGTGGCCGTATATCGGAGCATATAATAAATGCATAGCACCCGTATATCGGTGTATATAATAAATGTCTAGTGTATATCGGAGCATATAATAAATATATAGCACCCGTATATCGGTGTATATAATAAATGTACAGTGGCCGTATATCGGAGCATATAATAAATGCATAGCACCCGTATATCGGTGTATATAATAAATGTACGTTGGTCGTATATCGTAGCATATAATACATGTACAGTGGCCGTATGTCGGAGCATATAATAAATGTACAGTGGCCGTATCAATGAGCATATAATAAATGTAGTGGCCATATATCGTAGCATATGATAAATGTACAGTGGGCGTATATCGTAGCATATAACAAATGTACAGTGGCCGTATATCGGAGCATATAATAAATGTACAGTGGCTGATTATCGTAGCATATAATAAATGTACAGTGGGCGTATATCGGAGCATATAATAAATGTACAGTGGGCGTATATCGTAGCATATTATAAATGTACAGTGGCCGTATATCGTAGCATATAATAAATGTACAGTGGGCGTATATCGGAGCATATAATAAATGTACAGTGGCCGTATATCGGTGTATATAATAAATGTACAGTGGCCGTATATCGGTGTATATAATAAATGTACAGTGGGCATATATCGGAGCATTTAATAAATGTACAGTGGCCGTATATCGGAGCATATAATAAATGTATAGCACCCGTATATCGGTGTATATAATAAATGTACAGTGGCCTTATATCGGAGCATATAATAAATATATAGCACCTGTATATCGGTGTATATAATAAATGTACAGTGGCCGTATATCGGAGCACATAATAAATGTATAGCACCTGTATATCGGTGTATATAATAAATGTACAGTGGCCGTATATCGGAGCATATAATAAATGTACAGTGGTCGTATATCGGAACATATAATAAATGTACAGTGGCCGTATAAATGAGCATATAATAAATGTAGTGGCCATATATCGGAGCATATAATAAATGTATAGCACCCGTATATCAGTGTATATAATAAATATACAGTGGCCGTATATCGGAGCATATAATAAATGTGCAGTGGCCGTATATCGTAGCATATAATAAATGTACAGTGGGCGTATATCGGAGCATATAATAAATGTACAGTGGCCGTATATCGGTGTATATAATAAATGTACAGTGGGCATATATCGGAGCATTTAATAAATGTACAGTGGCCGTATATCGGTGTATATAATAAATGTACAGTGGCCGTATATCGGTGTATATAATAAATGTACAGTGGCCGTATATCGGTGTATATAATAAATGTACAGTGGGCATATATCGGAGCATTTAATAAATGTACAGTGGCCGTATATCGTAGCATATAATAAATGTATAGCACCCGTATATCGGTGTATATAATAAATGTACAGTGGCCGTATATCATAAATGCATAGCACCCGTATATCGGTGTATATAATCAATGTACAGTGGGCGTATATAGTAGCACATAATAAATGTATAGCACCCGTATATCGGTGTATATAATCAATGTACAGTGGGCGTATATCGTAGCATATAATAAATGTACAGCACCCGCATATAGGTGTATATAATAAATGTACAGTGGCCGTATATCGGAGCATATAATAAATGTATAGCACCCGTATATCGGTGTATATAATAAATGTACAGTGGCCGTATATCGGAGCATATAATAAATGTATAGCACCCGTATATCGGTGTATATAATAAATGTAGTGGCGGTATATTGGAGCATATACTAAATGTATAGTGGCTGTATATCGGAGAATATAATAAATGTATAGCACCCGTATATCGGTGTATATAATAAATGTACAGTGGCGGTATATTGGAGCATATACTAAATGTATAGTGGCTGTATATCGGAGCATATAATAAATGTATAGCACCCGTATATCGGTGTATATAATTAATGTACAGTGGCCGTATATCGGAGCAGATAATAAATGTACAGTGGCTGTATATCGGAGCATATAATAAATGTATAGCACCCGTATATCGGTGTATATAATAAATGTATAGCACCTTTATATCGGTGTATATAATAAATGTACAGTGGCCGTATATCGGAGCATATAATAAATGTACAGTGGCCGTATATCGGAGTATATAATAAATGTATAGCACCTGTATATCGGTGTAAATAATAAATGTACAGTGGCCGAATATCGGAGCATATAATAAATGTAGTGGCCGTATATCGGTGTATATAATAAATGTACAGTGGCCGTATATCGGAGCATATAATAAATGTATAGCACCTGTATATCGGTGTATATAATAAATGTACGTTGGTCGTATATCGTAGCATATAATACATGTACAGTGGCCGTATGTCGGAGCATATAATAAATGTACAGTGGCTGTATCAATGAGCATATAATAAATGTAGTGGCCATATATCGTAGCATATGATAAATGTACAGTGGGCGTATATCGTAGCATATAACAAATGTACAGTGGCCGTATATCGGAGCATATAATAAATGTACAGTGGCTGTTTATCGTAGCATATAATAAATGTACAGTGGGCGTATATCGGAGCATATAATAAATGTACAGTGGGCGTATATCGTAGCATATTATAAATGTACAGTGGCCGTATATCGTAGCATATAATAAATGTACAGTGGGCGTATATCGGAGCATATAATAAATGTACAGTGGCCGTATATCGGTGTATATAATAAATGTACAGTGGCCGTATATCGGTGTATATAATAAATGTACAGTGGGCATATATCGGAGCATTTAATAAATGTACAGTGGCCGTATATCGGAGCATATAATAAATGTATAGCACCCGTATATCGGTGTATATAATAAATGTACAGTGGCCGTATATCGGAGCATATAATAAATATATAGCACCTGTATATCGGTGTATATAATAAATGTACAGTGGCCGTATATCGGAGCATATAATAAATGTATAGCACCTGTATATCGGTGTATATAATAAATGTACAGTGGCCGTATATCGGAGCATATAATAAATGTACAGTGGCCGTATATCGGAACATATAATAAATGTACAGTGGCCGTATAAATGAGCATATAATAAATGTAGTGGCCATATATCGGAGCATATAATAAATGTATAGCACCCGTATATCAGTGTATATAATAAATATACAGTGGCCGTATATCGGAGCATATAATAAATGTGCAGTGGCCGTATATCGTAGCATATAATAAATGTACAGTGGGCGTATATCGGAGCATATAATAAATGTACAGTGGCCGTATATCGGTGTATATAATAAATGTACAGTGGCCGTATATCGGAGCATTTAATAAATGTACAGTGGCCGTATATCGGTGTATATAATAAATGTACAGTGGCCGTATATCGGTGTATATAATAAATGTACAGTGGCCGTATATCGGTGTATATAATAAATGTACAGTGGGCATATATCGGAGCATTTAATAAATGTACAGTGGCCGTATATCGTAGCATATAATAAATGTATAGCACCCGTATATCGGTGTATATAATAAATGTACAGTGGCCGTATATCATAAATGCATAGCACCCGTATATCGGTGTATATAATAAATGTACAGTGGCCGTATATCGGAGCATATAATAAATGTATAGCACCCGTATATCGGTGTATATAATAAATGTACAGTGGCCGTATATCGGAGCATATAATAAATGCATAGCACCCGTATATCGGTGTATATAATAAATGTACAGTGGCCGTATATCGGAGCATAATAATAAATGCATAGCACCTGTATATCGGTGTATATAATAAATGTACAGTGGCCGTATATCGGAGCATATAATAAATGTACAGTGGCCGTATATCGGAGCATATAATAAATGTACAGTGGCCGTATAAATGAGCATATAATAAATGTAGTGGCCGTATATCGGAGCATATAATGAATGTATAGCACCCGTATATCAGTGTATATAATAAATATACAGCGGCCGTATATCGGAGCATATAATAAATGTGCAGTGGCCGTATATCGGAGCATATAATAAATGTACAGTGGCCGTATATCGGAGCATATAATAAATGTACAGTGGGCGTATATCGTAGCATATAACAAATGTACAGTGGCCGTATATCGGAGCATATAATAAATGTACAGTGGGCGTATATCGTAGCATATAATAAATGTACAGTGGCCGTATATCGGAGCATATAATAAATGTATAGCACCTGTATATCGGTGTATATAATAAATGTACAGTGTCCGTATATCGGAGCATATAATAAATGTACAGTGGTCGTATATCGGAGCATATAATAAATGTACAGTGGCCGTATAAATGAGCATATAATAAATGTAGTGGCCATATATCGGAGCATATAATTAATGTAGAGCACGCGTATATCAGTGTATATAAGAAATATACAGTGGCCGTATATCGGAGCATATAATAAATGTGCAGTGGCCGTATATCGGAGCATATAATAAATGAACAGTGGGCGTATATCGTAGCATATAATAAATGTACAGTGGCCGTATATCGTAGCATATAATAAATGTATAGCACCCGTATATCGGTTTATATAATAAATGTACAGTGGCCGTATATCGTAGCCTATAATAAATGTATAGCACCCGTATATCGGTGTATATAATAAATGTGCAGTGGCCGTATATCGGAGCATATAATAAATGCATAGCACCCGTATATCAGTGTATATAATAAATGTACAGTTGCTGTATATCGGAGCATATTATAAATGTATAGCACCCGTATATCGGTGTATATAATAAATTACAGTGGCCGTATATCGGAGCATATAATAAATGTATAGCACCTGTATATCGGTGTATATAATAAATGTACAGTGGCCGTATGTCGGAGCATATAATAAATGTACAGTGGGCGCATATAATAAATGTACAGTGGGTGTATATCGGAGCATATAATAAATATATAGCACCCGTATTTCTGTTTATATAATAAATGTATAGCACCTTTATATCGGTGTATATAATAAATGTACAGTGGCCGTATATCGGAGCATATAATAAATGTACAGTGGCCGTATATCGGAGCATATAATAAATGTATAGCACCCGTATATCGGAGAAAATAATAAATGTACAGTGGCCGTATATCGGAGCATATAATAAATGTAGTGGCCGTATATCGGAGCATATAATAAATGTACAGTGGCCGTATATCGGAGCATATAATAAATGTATAGCACCCGTATATCGGTGTATATAATAAATGTACAGTGGCCGTATATCGGAGCATATAATAAATGTATAGCACCCGTATATCGGTGTATATAATAAATGTACAGTGGCCGTATATCGGAGCATATAATAAATGTACAGTGGCCGTATATCGGAGCATATAATAAATGTACAGTGGCCGTATATCGGAGCATATAATAAATGTATAGCACCTGTATATCGGTGTATATAATAAATGTACAGTGGCCGTATATCGGAGCATATAATAAATGTACAGTGGGCGTATATCGTAGCATATAATAAATGTACAGTGGGCGTATATCGTAGCATATAATAAATGTACAGTGGCGTATATCGGAGCATATAATAAATGTACAGTGGCCGTATATCGGAGCATTAAATGTACAGTGGGCGTATATCGTAGCATATAATAAATGTACAGTGGCCGTATATCGGAGCATATAATAAATGTATAGCACCTGTATATCGGTGTATATAATAAATGTACAGTGGCCGTATATCGGAGCATATAATAAATGTACAGTGGTCGTATTTCGGAGCATATAATAAATGTACAGTGGCCGTATAAATGAGCATATAATAAATGTAGTGGCCATATATCGGAGCATATAATAAATGTAGAGCACGCGTATATCAGTGTATATAATAAATATACAGTGGCCGTATATCGGAGCATATAATAAATGTGCAGTGGCCGTATATCGTAGCATATAATAAATGTACAGTGGGCGTATATCGGAGCATATAAGAAATGTACAGTGGCCATATATCGGAGCATATAATAAATGTACAGTGGCCGTATATCGGAGCATATAATAAATGCATAGCACCCGTATATCAGTGTATATAATTAATGTACAGTGGGCGTATATCGTAGCATATAATAAATGTACAGTGGCCGTATATCGTAGCATATAATAAATGTATAGCACCCGTATATCGGTGTATATAATAAATGTACAGTGGCCGTATATCGTAGCATATAATAAATGTATTGCACCCGTATATCGGTGTATATAATAAATGTACAGTGGCCGTATATCGGAGCATATAATAAATGCATAGCACCCGTATATCGGTGTATATAATAAATGTACAGTGGCCGTATATCGGAGCATATAATAAATGCATAGCACCCGTATATCGGTGTATATAATAAATGTACGTTGGTCGTATATCGTAGCATATAATAAATGTATAGCACCCGTATATCGGTGTATATAATAAATGTACAGTGGCCGTATATCGGAGCATATAATAAATGCATAGCACCCGTATATCAGTGTATATAATTAATGTACAGTGGGCGTATATCGTAGCATATAATAAATGTACAGTGGCCGTATATCGTAGCATATAATAAATGTACAGTGGCCGTATATCGGTGTATATAATAAATGTACAGTGGCCGTACATCATAAATGCATAGCACCCGTATATCGATGTATATAATCAATGTACAGTGGGCGTATATCGTAGCATATAATAAATGTATAGCACCCGTATATCGGTGTATATAATAAATGTACAGTGGCCGTATATCGGAGCATATAATAAATGCATAGCACCCGTATATCGGTGTATATAATAAATGTACGTTGGTCGTATATCGTAGCATATAATAAATGTATAGCACCCGTATATCGGTGTATATAATAAATGTACAGTGGCCGTATATCGGAGCATATAATAAATGTATAGCACCCGTATATCGGTGTATATAATAAATGTACAGTGGCCGTATATCGGAGCATATAATAAATGTATAGCACCCGTATATCGGTGTATATAATAAATGTACAGTGGCCGTATATCGGAGAATATAATAAATGCATAGCACCCGTATATCGGTGTATATAATAAATTACAGTGGCCGTATATCGGAGCATATAATAAATGTATAGCACCTGTATATCGGTGTATATAATAAATGTACAGTGGCCGTATATCGGAGCATATAATAAATGTACAGTGGCCGTATATCGGAGAATATAATAAATGTACAGTGGCCGTATATCGGAGCATACAATAAATGTACAGTGGCCGTATAAATGAGCATATAATAAATGTAGTCGCCGTATATCGGAGCATAAAATAAATGTATAGCACACGTATATCAGTATATATAATAAATGTAGAGGGGCCGTATATCGGAGCATATAATAAATGTATAGCACCTGTATATCGGAGCAGATAATAAATGTACAGTGGGCCTATATCGGAGCATATAATAAATGCATAGCACCCGTATATCGGTGTATATAATAAATGTACGTTGGTCGTATATCGTAGCATATAATAAATGTATAGCACCCGTATATCGGTGTATATAATAAATGTACAGTGGCCGTATATCGGAGCATATAATAAATCTATAGCACCCGTATATCGGTGTATATAATAAATGTACAGTGGCCGTATATCGGAGCATATAATAAATGCATAGCACCCGTATATCAGTGTATATAATAAATGTCCAGTGTATATCGGAGCATATAATAAATATATAGCACCGGTATATCGGTGTATATAATAAATGTACAGTGGCCGTATATCGGAGCATATAATAAATGCATAGCACCCGTATATCGGTGTATATAATAAATGTACGTTGGTCGTATATCGTAGCATATAATACATGTACAGTGGCCGTATGTCGGAGCATATAATAAATGTACAGTGGGCGCATATAATAAATGTACAGTGGGTGTATATCGGAGCATATAATAAATATATAGCACCCGTATTTCGGTGTATATAATAAATGTATAGCACCTTTATATCGGTGTATATAATAAATGTACAGTAGCCGTATATCGTAGCATATAATAAATGTACAGTGGCCGTATAGCGGAGCATATAATAAATGTATAGCACCCGTATATCGGAGCATAATAATAAATGTACAGTGGCCGTATAAATGAGCATATAATAAATGTAGTGGCGGTATATTGGAGCATATACTAAATGTATAGTGGCTGTATATCGGAGAATATACTAAATGTATAGCACCCGTATATCGGTGTATATAATAAATGTACAGTGGCGGTATATTGGAGCATATACTAAATGTATAGTGGCTGTATATCGGAGCATATAATAAATGTATAGCACCCGTATATCGGTGTATATAATTAATGTACAGTGGCCGTATATCGGAGCAGATAATAAATGTACAGTGGCTGTATATCGGAGCATATAATAAATGTATAGCACCCGTATATCGGTGTATATAATAAATGTATAGCACCTTTATATCGGTGTATATAATAAATGTACAGTGGCCGTATATCGGAGCATATAATAAATGTACAGTGGCCGTATATCGGAGTATATAATAAATGTATAGCACCTGTATATCGGTGTAAATAATAAATGTACAGTGGCCGAATATCGGAGCATATAATAAATGTAGTGGCCGTATATCGGTGTATATAATAAATGTACAGTGGCCGTATATCGGAGCATATAATAAATGTATAGCACCTGTATATCGGTGTATATAATAAATGTACAGTGGCCGTATATCGGAGCATATAATAAATGTATAGCACCCGTATATCGGTGTATATAATAAATGTACAGTGGCCGTATATCGGAGCATATAATAAATGTATAGCACCCGTATATCGGTGTATATAATAAATGTACAGTGGCCGTATATCGGAGCATATAATAAATGTACAGCACCCGTATATCGGAGCATATAATAAATGTACAGTGGCCGTATATCGGAGCATATAATAAATGTACAGTGGCCGTATATCGGAGCATATAATAAATGTACAGTGGCCGTATATCGGAGCATATAATAAATGTACAGTGGGCGTATATCGTAGCATATAATAAATGTACAGTGGCCGTATATCGGAGCATATAATAAATGTATAGCACCCGTATATCGGTGTATATAATAAATGTACAGTGGCCGTATATCGGAGCATATAATAAATGTACAGTGGTCGTATATCGGAGCATATAATAAATGTACAGTGGCCGTAAAATGAGCATATAATAAATGTATGGCCATATATCGGAGCATATAATAAATGTAGAGCACGCGTATATCGTGTATATAATAAATTACAGTGGCCGTATATCGGAGCATATAATAAATGTGAGTGGCCGTATATCGTAGCATATAATAAATGTACAGTGGCGTATATCGGAGCATATAAGAAATGTACAGTGGCCATATATCGGAGCATATAATAAATGTACAGTGGCCGTATATCGGAGCATATAATAAATGCATAGCACCCGTATATCAGTGTATATAATTAATGTACAGTGGGCGTATATCGTAGCATATAATAAATGTACAGTGGCCGTATATCGTAGCATATAATAAATGTATAGCACCCGTATATCGGTGTATATAATAAATGTACAGTGGCCGTATATCGTAGCATATAATAAATGTATTGCACCCGTATATCGGTGTATATAATAAATGTACAGTGGCCGTATATCGGAGCATATAATAAATGTATAGCACCCGTATATCGGTGTATATAATAAATGTACAGTGGCCGTATATCGGAGCATATAATAAATGCATAGCACCCGTATATCGGTGTATATAATAAATGTACGTTGGTCGTATATCGTAGCATATAATAAATGTATAGCACCCGTATATCGGTGTATATAATAAATGTACAGTGGCCGTATATCGGAGCATATAATAAATGCATAGCACCCGTATATCAGTGTATATAATTAATGTACAGTGGGCGTATATCGTAGCATATAATAAATGTACAGTGGCCGTATATCGTAGCATATAATAAATGTACAGTGGCCGTATATCGGTGTATATAATAAATGTACAGTGGCCGTATATCGGTGTATATAATAAATGTACAGTGGGAATATATCGGAGCATTTAATAAATGTACAGTGGCCGTATATCGGAGCATATAATAAATGTATATCACCCGTATATCGGTGTATATAATAAATGTACAGTGGCCGTATATCGGTGCATATAATAAATATATAGCACCTTTATATCGGTGTATATAATAAATGTACAGTGGCCGTATATCGGTGTATATAATAAATGTACAGTGGCCGTATATCGGTGTATATAATAAATGTACAGTGGGCATATATCGGAGCATTTAATAAATGTACAGTGGCCGTATATCGTAGCAATAATAAATGTATAGCACCCTATATCGGTGTATATAATAAATGTACAGTGGCCGTATATCATAAATGCATAGCACCCGTATATCGGTGTATATAATCAATGTACAGTGGCCGTATATCGTAGCATATAATAAATGTATAGCACCCGTATATCGGTGTATATAATAAATGTACAGTGGCCGTATATCGGAGCATATAATAAATGCATAGCACCCGTATATCGGTGTATATAATAAATGTACAGTGGCCGTATATCGTAGCATATAATAAATGTATAGCACCCGTATATCGGTGTATATAATAAATGTACAGTGGCCGTATATCGGAGCATATAATAAATGTATAGCACCCGTATATCGGTGTATATAATAAATGTACAGTGGCCGTATATCGGAGCATATAATAAATGTATAGCACCCGTATATCGGTGTATATAATAAATGTACAGTGGCCGTATATCGGCATATAATAAATGCATAGCACCCGTATATCGGTGTATATAATAAATGTACAGTGGCCGTATATCGGAGCATATAATAAATGCATAGCACCCGTATATCGGTGTATATAATAAATGTACAGTGGCCGTATAGCGGAGCATATAATAAATGTATAGCACCCGTATATCAGAGCATATAATAAATGTACAGTGGCCGTATAAATGAGCATATAATAAATGTAGTGGCCGTATATCGGAGCATATAATAAATGTATAGCACCCGTATATCAGTGTATATAATAAATATACAGAGGCCGTATATCGGAGCATATAATAAATGTAGTGGCCGTATATCGAGCATATAATAAATGTACAGTGGGCGTATATCGGAGCATATAATAAATGTACAGTGGCCGTATATCGGAGCATATAATAAATGTACAGTGGCCGTATATCGTAGCATATAATAAATGTACAGTGGCCGTATATCGGAGCATATAATAAATGTACAGTGGGCGTATATCGTAGCATATAATAAATGTACAGTGGCCGTATATCGTAGCATATAATAAATGTACAGTGGCCGTATATCGGAGCATATAATAAATGTACAGTGGCCGTATATCGGAGCATATAATAAATGTACAGTGGGCGTATATCGTAGCATATAATAAATGTACAGTGGCCGTATATCGTAGCATATAATAAATGTACAGTGGGCGTATATCGGAGCATATAATAAATGTACAGTGGCCGTATATCGGAGCATATAATAAATGTACAGTGGGCGTATATCGTAGCATATAATAAATGTACAGTGGCCGTATATCGTAGCATATAATAAATGTACAGTGGGCGTATATCGGAGCATATAATAAATGTACAGTGGCCGTATATCGGAGCATATAATAAATGTACAGTGGGCGTATATCGTAGCATATAATAAATGTACAGTGGCCGTATATCGTAGCATATAATAAATGTATAGCACCCGTATATCGGTGTATATAATAAATGTACAGTGGCCGTATATCGTAGCATATAATAAATGTATAGCACCCGTATATCGGTGTATATAATAAATGTACAGTGGCCGTATATCGGAGCATATAATAAATGTATAGCACCCGTATATCGGTGTATATAATAAATGTACAGTGGCCGTATATCGGAGCATATAATAAATGTATAGCACCCGTATATCGATGTATATAATAAATGTACAGTGGCCGTATATCGGAGCATATAATAAATGTATAGCACCTGTATATCGGTGTATATAATAAATGTACAGTGGCCGTATATCGGAGCATATAATAAATGTACAGTGGCCGTATATCGGAGCATATAATAAATGTACAGTGGCCGTATATCGGAGCATACAATAAATGTACAGTGGCCGTATAAATGAGCATATAATAAATGTAGTCGCCGTATATCGGAGCATATAATAAATGTATAGCACACGTATATCAGTATATATAATAAATGTAGAGGGGCCGTATATCGGAGCATATAATAAATGTATAGCACCCGTATATCGGAGCAGATAATAAATGTACAGTGGGCCTATATCGGAGCATATAATAAATGTACAGTGTATATCGGAGCATATAAAAAATGTATAGAACACGTATATCGGTGTATATAATAAATGTACAGTGGCCGTATATCGGAGCAGATAATAAATGTACAGTGGCTGTATATCGGAGCATATAATAAATGTATAGCACCCGTATATCGGTGTATATAATAAATGTACAGTGGCCGTATATCGGAGCATATAATAAATGTATAGCACCCGTATATCGGTGTATATAATAAATGTACAGTGGCCGTATATCGGAGCATATAATAAATGTATAGCACCCGTATATCGGTGTATATAATAAATGTACAGTGGCCGTATATCGGAGCATATAATAAATGTATAGCACCCGTATATCGGTGTATATAATAAATGTACAGTGGGCGTATATCGGAGCATATAATAAATGTACAGTGGCCGTATATCGTAGCATATAATAAATGTATAGCATCCGTATATAATAAATGTACAGTGGCCGTATATCATAAATGTATAGCACCCGTATATCGGTGTATATAATAAATGTACAGTGGCCGTATATCGGAGCATATAATAAATATATAGCACCTGTATATCGGTGTATATAATAAATGTACAGTGGCCGTATATCGGTGTATATAATAAATGTACAGTGTCCGTATATCGGTGTATATAATAAATGTACAGTGGGCATATATCGGAGCATTTAATAAATGTACAGTGGCCGTATATCGTAGCATATAATAAATGTATAGCATCCGTATATAATAAATGTACATTGGCCGTATATCATAAATGCATAGCACCCGTATATCGGTGTATATAATCAATGTACAGTGGGCGTATATCGTAGCATATAATAAATGTACAGTGGCCGTATATCGGAGCATATAATAAATGCATAGCACCCGTATATCGGTGTATATATTAAATGTACAGTGGCTGTATATCGGAGTATATCATAAATGTATAGCACCCGTATATCGGTGTATATAATATATGTACAGTGGCCGTATATCGGAGCATATAATAAATGTACAGTGGCCGTATATCGGAGCATATAATAAATGTACAGTGGCCGTATATCGGAGCATATAATAAATGTACAGTGGCCGTATATCGGAGCATATAATAAATGTACAGTGGCCGTATAAATGAGCATATATTAAATGTAGTCGCCGTATATCGGAGCATATAATAAATGTATAGCACCCGTATATCGGAGCAGATAATAAATGTACAGTGGGCGTATATCGGAGCATATAATAAATGTACAGTGGCCGTATATCGGAGCATATAATAAATGTACAGTGGCCGTATATCGGAGCATATAATAAATGTACAGTGGCCGTATAAATGAGCATATAATAAATGTAGTCGCCGTATATCGGAGCATATAATAAATGTATAGCACACGTATATCAGTATATATAATAAATGAAGAGGGGCCGTATATCGGAGCATATAATAAATGTATAGCACCCGTATATCGGAGCACATAATAAATGTAGTCGACGTATATCGGAGCATATAATAAATGTATAGCACACGTATATCAGTATATATAATAAATGAAGAGGGGCCGTATATCGGAGCATATAATAAATGTACAGTGGCCGTATATCGGAGCATATAATAAATGTACAGTGGCCGTATAAATGAGCATATAATAAATGTAGTCGCCGTATATCGGAGCATATAATAAATGTATAGCACACGTATATCAGTATATATAATAAATGAAGAGGGGCCGTATATCGGAGCATATAATAAATGTATAGCACCCGTATATCGGAGCACATAATAAATGTAGTCGACGTATATCGGAGCATATAATAAATGTATAGCACACGTATATCAGTATATATAATAAATGAAGAGGGGCCGTATATCGGAGCATATAATAAATGTACAGTGGCCGTATATCGGAGCATATAATAAATGTACAGTGGCCGTATAAATGAGCATATAATAAATGTAGTCGCCGTATATCGGAGCATATAATAAATGTATAGCACACGTATATCAGTATATATAATAAATGAAGAGGGGCCGTATATCGGAGCATATAATAAATGTATAGCACCCGTATATCGGAGCAGATAATAAATGTAGTGTATATCGGAGAATATAAAAAATGTATAGCACACGTATATCAGTGTTTATAATAAATGTACAGTGGCCGTATATCGGAGCAGATAATAAATGTACAGTGGCTGTATATCGGAGCATATAATAAATGTATAGCACCCGTATATCGGTCTATATAATAAATGTACAGTGGCCGTATATCGGAGCATATAATAAATGTATAGCACCCGTATATCGGTGTATATAATAAATGTACAGTGGCCGTATATCGGAGCATATAATAAATGCATAGCACCCGTATATCGGTGTATATAATAAATGTACGTTGGTCGTATATCGTAGCATATAATAAATGTATAGCACCCGTATATCGGAGCATATAATAAATGTAGTCGACGTATATCGGAGCATATAATAAATGTATAGCACACGTATATCAGTATATATAATAAATGAAGAGGGGCCGTATATCGGAGCATATAATAAATGTATAGCACCCGTATATCGGAGCAGATAATAAATGTACAGTGTATATCGGAGCATATAAAAAATGTATAGCACACGTATATCAGTGTTTATAATAAATGTACAGTGGCCGTATATCGGAGCAGATAATAAATGTACAGTGGCTGTATATCGGAGCATATAATAAATGTATAGCACCCGTATATCGGTCTATATAATAAATGTACAGTGGCCGTATATCGGAGCATATAATAAATGTATAGCACCCGTATATCTGTGTATATAATAAATGTACAGTGGCCGTATATCGGAGCATATAATAAATGCATAGCACCCGTATATCGGTGTATATAATAAATGTACGTTGGTCGTATATCGTAGCATATAATAAATGTATAGCACCCGTATATCGGAGCATATAATAAATGTACAGTCGACGTATATCGGAGCATATAATAAATGTATAGCACCCGTATATCGGTGTATATAATAAATGTACAGTGGCCGTATATCGGAGCATATAATAAATGCATAGCACCGTATATCAAGCAATAATAAATGTACAGTGTATATCGAGCATATAAAAATGTATAGCACCCGTATATCGTGTATATAATAAATGTACAGTGGCCGTATATCGGGAATAATAAATGTACAGTGGCATATATCGGAGCATTAATAAATGTACAGCCGTTATCGGACATATAATAAATAACCAACACAAAAAAAACACCCAACAAAAAAAACACCAACCAAAAAAACACCAACAAAAAAAACCAACACAAAAAAAAACACCAACACAAAAAAACAACACAAAAAAAACACCGTATATCAGTATATATAATAAATGAAGAGGGGCCGTATATCGGAGCATATAATAAATGTATAGCACCCGTATATCGGAGCAGATAATAAATGTACAGTGTATATCGGAGCATATAAAAAATGTATAGCACACGTATATCAGTGTTTATAATAAATGTACAGTGGCCGTATATCGGAGCAGATAATAAATGTACAGTGGCTGTATATCGGAGCATATAATAAATGTATAGCACCCGTATATCGGTCTATATAATAAATGTACAGTGGCCGTATATCGGAGCATATAATAAATGTATAGCACCCGTATATCTGTGTATATAATAAATGTACAGTGGCCGTATATCGGAGCATATAATAAATGCATAGCACCCGTATATCGGTGTATATAATAAATGTACGTTGGTCGTATATCGTAGCATATAATAAATGTATAGCACCCGTATATCGGAGCATATAATAAATGTAGTCGACGTATATCGGAGCATATAATAAATGTATAGCACACGTATATCAGTATATATAATAAATGAAGAGGGGCCGTATATCGGAGCATATAATAAATGTATAGCACCCGTATATCGGAGCAGATAATAAATGTACAGTGTATATCGGAGCATATAAAAAATGTATAGCACACGTATATCAGTGTTTATAATAAATGTACAGTGGCCGTATATCGGAGCAATATAAATGTACAGTGGCCGTATATCGGAGCATATAATAAATGTATAGCACCCGTATATCGGTCTATATAATAAATGTACAGTGGCCGTATATCGGAGCATATAATAAATGTATAGCACCCGTATATCGGTGTATATAATAAATGTACAGTGGCCGTATATCGGAGCATATAATAAATGCATAGCACCCGTATATCGGTGTATATAATAAATGTACGTTGGTCGTATATCGTAGCATATAATAAATGTATAGCACCCGTATATCGGTGTATATAGTAAATGTACAATGGCCGTATATCGGAGCATAATAATAAATGCATAGCACCTGTATATCATAGCATATAATAAATGTACAGTGGGCGTATATCGTAGCATATAATAAATGTATAGCACCCGTATATCGGTGTATATAATAAATGTACAGTGGCCGTATATCGGAGCATAATAATAAATGCATAGCACCCGTATATCGGTGTATATAATAAATGTACAGTAGCCGTATATCGGAGCATATAATAAATGTAGTGGCCGTATATCGGAGCATATAATAAATGTATAGCACCCGTATATCAGTGTATATAATAAATGTACAGTGGCCGTATATCGGAGCAGATAATAAATGTATAGCACCCGTATATCGGTGTATATAATAAATGTACAGTGGCCGTATATCGGAGCATATAATAAATGTACAGTGGCCGTATATCGGTGTATATAATGAATGTATAGCACCTTTATATCGGTGTATATAATAAATGTACAGTGGCCGAATAGCGGAGCATATAATAAATGTACAGTGGCCGTATATCGGAGCATAATAATAAATGCATAGCACCCATATATCGGTGTATATAATAAATATACAGTGGCCGTATATCGGAGCATATAATAAATGTATAGCACCCGTATATCAGTGTATATAATAAATATACAGTGGCCGTATATCGGAGCATATAATAAATGTGCAGTGGCCGTATATCGTAGAATATAATAAATGTACAGTGGCCGTATATCGGAGCATATAATAAATGTACAGTGGCCGTATATCGGAGCATATAATAAATGTACAGTGGGCGTATATCGTAGCATATAATAAATGTAGTGGCCGTATATCGTAGCATATAATAAATTTACAGTGGGCGTATATCGGAGCATATAATAAATGTACAGTGGCCGTATATCGGTGTATATAATAAATGTACAGTGGCCGTATATCGGTGTATATAATAAATGTACAGTGGGCATATATCGGAGCATTTAATAAATGTACAGTGGCCGTTTATCGGAGCATATAATAAATGTATAGCACCCGTATATCGGTGTATATAATAAATGTACAGTGGCCGTATATCGGAGCATATAATAAATATATAGCACCTGTATATCGGTGTATATAATAAATGTACAGTGGCCAACGTATATAATAAATGTACAGTGGCCGTATATCGTTGTATATAATAAATGTACAGTGGGCATATATCGGAGCATTTAATAAATGTACAGTGGCCGTATATCGTAGCATATAATAAATGTATAGAACCCAACGTATATAATAAATGTACAGTGGCCGTATATCATAAATGCATAGCACCCGTATATCGGTGTATATAATCAATGTACAGTGGGCGTATATCGTAGCATATAATAAATGTACAGTGGCCGTATATCGGAGCATATAATAAATGCATAGCACCCGTATATCGGTGTATATAATAAATGTACAGTGGCTGTATATCGGAGTATATCATAAATGTATAGCACCCGTATATCGGTGTATATAATATATGTACAGTGGCCGTATATCGGAGCATATAATAAATGTACAGTGGCCGTATATCGGAGCATATAATAAATGTACAGTGGCCGTATATCGGAGCATATAATAAATGTACAGCACCCGTATAAATGAGCATATAATAAATGTAGTCGCCGTATATCGGAGCATATAATAAATGTATAGCACACGTATATCAGTATATATAATAAATGAAGAGGGGCCGTATATCGGAGCATATAATAAATGTATAGCACCCGTATATCGGAGCACATAATAAATGTAGTCGACGTATATCGGAGCATATAATAAATGTATAGCACACGTATATCAGTATATATAATAAATGAAGAGGGGCCGTATATCGGAGCATATAATAAATGTACAGCACCCGTATATCGGAGCATATAATAAATGTACAGTGGCCGTATAAATGAGCATATAATAAATGTAGTCGCCGTATATCGGAGCATATAATAAATGTAAGTGGCGTATATCGGAGCATATAATAAATGTATAGTGGCCGTATATCGGGGCATATAATAAATGTACAGTGGGCGTATATCGGAGCATATAATAAATGTACAGTGGCGTATACGGAGATATAAAAATGTACAGTGGCGTATATCGGTGTAATATAATAAATGTACGTGGCCGTATCTGCGGTATTAATAAAAATGTATAGCACCCGTATATCGGAGCATATAATAAATGTACAGTGGCCGTATATCGGAGCATATATAAATGCATAGCACCCGTATATCGGTGTATATAATAAATGTACAGTGGCCGTATATCGGAGCATATATAAATGTATAGCACCTGTATATCGGTGTATATAATAAATGTACAGTGGCCGTATATCGGTGTATATAATAAAAGTACGTGGCCGTATATCGGTGTATATAATAAATGTACAGTGGGCATATATCGGAGCATATAATAAATGTACGTGGCCGTATATCGGAGCATATAATAAATGTATAGCATGTATATAATAAAGTACATTGGGCGTATATATAAATGCATAGCACCCGATATCGGTGTATATAATCAATGTAAAGTGGGCGTATATCGTAGAATAATAAATGTACAGTGGCCGTATATCGGAGCATATAATAAATGCTAGCACCCGTATATCGGGTATATAATAAATGTACAGTGGCTGGATGCATATAAAATGTATGCACCGTATATCGGTGTATATAATAAATGTACAGTGGCCCGTATATCGGAGCATATAATAAATGTACAGTGGCCGTATATCGGTGTATATAATAAATGTACAGTGCCGTATATCGGAGCATATAATAAATGTCATAGGCCGTATATCGGAGATCTAATAAATGTACAGTGGCCGTATATCGGAGCATATAATAAATGTATAGCACCTGTATATCGGTGTATATAATAAATGTACAGTGGCCGTATATCGGAGCATATAATAAATGTACAGTGGCCGTATATCGGAGCATATAATAAATGTACAGTGGCCGTATATCGGAGCATATAATAAATGTACAGTGGCCGTATATCGGAGCATATAATAAATGT
>CM026397.1:87496582-87510190 GCA_014843695.1 Archivesica marissinica | reverse complement strand
AGTGCATCAGTCAGCTGTATGGAGTACCCGAAGCAGTGCATCAGTCAGCTATATGGAGTACACGAAGCAGTGCATCAGTCAGCTATATGGAGTACCTGAAGCAGTGCATCAGTCAGCTATATGGAGTACCCGAGAAGTGCATCAGTCAGCTATATGGAGTACGCGAAGCAGTGCATCAGTCAGCTATATGGAGTACCCGAGAAGTGCATCAGTCAGCTATATGGAGTACCCGAAGCAGTGCATCAGTCAGCTATATGGAGTACCCGAAGAAGTGCATCAGTCAGCTATATGGAGTACCCGAAGCAGTGCATCAGTCAGCTATATGGAGTACCCGAGAAGTGCATCAGTCAGCTATATGGAGTACCCGAGAAGTGCATCAGTCAGCTATATGGAGTACCCGAAGCAGTGCATCAGTCAGCTATATGGAGTACCCGAAGCAGTGCATCAGTCAGCTATATGGAGTACCCGAGAAGTGCATCAGTCAGCTATATGGAGTACCCGAAGCAGTGCATCAGTCAGCTATATGGAGTACCCGAAGAAGTGCATCAGTCAGCTATATGGAGTACCCGAAGCAGTGCATCAGTCAGCTATATGGAGTACCCGAGAAGTGCATCAGTCAGCTGTATGGAGTACCCAAAGCAGTGCATCAGTCAGCTATATGGAGTACCGAGAGTGCATCAGTCAGCTATATGGAGTACCCGAAGCAGTGCATCAGTCAGCTATATGGAGTACCCGAGAAGTGCATCAGTCAGCTATATGGAGTACCCGAGAAGTGCATCAGTCAGCTATATGGAGTACCCGAAGCAGTGCATCAGTCAGCTATATGGAGTACCCGAGAAGTGCATCAGTCAGCTATATGGAGTACCCGAAGCAGTGCATCAGTCAGCTATATGGAGTACCCGAGAAGTGCATCAGTCAGCTATATGGAGTACCCGAGCAGTGCATCAGTCAGCTATATTGAGTACCTGAGAAGTGCATCAGTCAGCTATATGGAGTACCCGAGAAGTGCATCAGTCAGCTATATGGAGTACGCGAGAAGTGCATCAGTCAGCTATATGGAGTACCCGAGAAGTGCATCAGTCAGCTATATGGAGTACCCGAGAAGTGCATCAGTCAGCTATATGGAGTACCCGAGAAGTGCATCAGTCAGCTATATGGAGTACCCGAGAAGTGCATCAGTCAGCTATATGGAGTACCCGAGAAGTGCATCAGTCAGCTATATGGAGTACCCGAGAAGTGCATCAGTCAGCTATATGGAGTACCCGAGAAGTGCATCAGTCAGCTGTATGGAGTACCCGAGAAGTGCATCAGTCAGCTGTATGGAGTACCCGAGAAGTGCATCAGTCAGCTATATGGAGTACCCGAGAAGTGCATCAGTCAGCTGTATGGAGTACCCGAGAAGTGCATCAGTCAGCTATATGGAGTACCCGAGAAGTGCATCAGTCAGCTATATGGAGTACCCGAGAAGTGCATCAGTCAGCTGTATGGAGTACCCGAAGCAGTGCATCAGTCAGCTATATGGAGTACCCGAAGCAGTGCATAAGTCAGCTATATGGAGTACCTGAGAAGTGCATCAGTCAGCTATATGGAGTACGCGAAGCAGTGCATCAGTCAGCTATATGGAGTACCCGAAACAGTGCATCAGTCAGCTATATGGAGTACCCGAGAAGTGCATCAGTCAGCTGTATGGAGTACCCGAAGCAGTGCATCAGTCAGCTATATGGAGTACGCGAAGCAGTGCATCAGTCAGCTATATGGAGTACCCGAGAAGTGCATCAGTCAGCTATATGGAGTACCCGAGAGGTGCATCAGTCAGCTATATGGAGTACGCGAAGCAGTGCATCAGTCAGCTATATGGTGTACCCGAGAAGTGCATCAGTCAGCTATATGGAGTACCCGAGAAGTGCATCAGTCAGCTATATGGAGTACCCGAAGCAGTGCATCAGTCAGCTATATGGAGTACCCGAAGAAGTGCATCAGTCAGCTATATGGAGTACCCGAAGCAGTGCATCAGTCAGCTATATGGAGTACCCGAGAAGTGCATCAGTCAGCTATATGGAGTACCCGAGAAGTGCATCAGTCAGCTATATGGAGTACCCGAAGCAGTGCATCAGTCAGCTATATGGAGTACCCGAGAAGTGCATCAGTCAGCTATATGGAGTACCCGAGCAGTGCATCAGTCAGCTATATGGAGTACGCGAAGCAGTGCATCAGTCAGCTATATGGAGTACCCGAAGCAGTGCATCAGTCAGCTATATGGAGTACCCGAGAAGTGCATCAGTCAGCTATATGGAGTACCCGAGAAGTGCATCAGTCAGCTATATGGTGTACCCGAGAAGTGCATCAGTCAGCTATATGGAGTACCCGAGAAGTGCATCAGTCAGCTATATGGAGTACGCGAAGCAGTGCATCAGTCAGCTATATTGAGTACCTGAGAAGTGCATCAGTCAGCTATATGGAGTACCCGAAGCAGTGCATCAGTCAGCTATATGGAGTACCCGAGAAGTGCATCAGTCAGCTATATGGAGTACCCGAAGCAGTGCATCAGTCAGCTATATGGAGTACCCGAAGCAGTGCATCAGTCAGCTATATGGAGTACCCGAGAAGTGCATCAGTCAGCTATATGGAGTACCCGAGCAGTGCATCAGTCAGCTATATGGAGTACCCGAGAAGTGCATCAGTCAGCTATATTGAGTACCTGAGAAGTGCATCAGTCAGCTATATGGAGTACCCGAAGCAGTGCATCAGTCAGCTATATGGAGTACCCGAGAAGTGCATCAGTCAGCTATATGGAGTACCCGAGAAGTGCATCAGTCAGCTATATGGAGTACCCGAAGCAGTGCATCAGTCAGCTATATGGAGTACCCGAAGAAGTGCATCAGTCAGCTATATGGAGTACCCGAAGCAGTGCATCAGTCAGCTATATGGAGTACCCGAGAAGTGCATCAGTCAGCTATATTGAGTACCTGAGAAGTGCATCAGTCAGCTATATGGAGTACCCGAAGCAGTGCATCAGTCAGCTATATGGAGTACCCGAAGCAGTGCATCAGTCAGCTATATGGAGTACCCGAGAAGTGCATCAGTCAGCTATATGGAGTACCCGAGAAGTGCATCAGTCAGCTATATGGAGTACCCGAGAAGTGCATCAGTCAGCTATATGGAGTACCCGAACAGTGCATCAGTCAGCTATATTGAGTACCTGAGAAGTGCATCAGTCAGCTATATGGAGTACCCGAGAAGTGCATCAGTCAGCTATATGGAGTACGCGAAGCAGTGCATCAGTCAGCTATATGGAGTACCCGAGAAGTGCATCAGTCAGCTATATGGAGTACCCGAGAAGTGCATCAGTCAGCTATATGGAGTACCCGAGAAGTGCATCAGTCAGCTATATGGAGTACCCGAAGCAGTGCATCAGTCAGCTATATGGAGTACCCGAAGCAGTGCATCAGTCAGCTATATGGAGTACCCGAAGAAGTGCATCAGTCAGCTATATGGAGTACCCGAAGCAGTGCATCAGTCAGCTATATGGAGTACCCGAGAAGTGCATCAGTCAGCTATATTGAGTACCCGAGAAGTGCATCAGTCAGCTATATGGAGTACCCGAAGCAGTGCATCAGTCAGCTATATGGAGTACGCGAAGCAGTGCATCAGTCAGCTATATGGAGTACCCGAGAAGTGCATCAGTCAGCTATATGGAGTACCCGAGAGGTGCATCAGTCAGCTATATGGAGTACGCGAAGCAGTGCATCAGTCAGCTATATGGTGTACCCGAGAAGTGCATCAGTCAGCTATATGGAGTACCCGAGAAGTGCATCAGTCAGCTGTATGGAGTACCCAAAGCAGTGCATCAGTCAGCTATATGGAGTACCCGAAGAAGTGCATCAGTCAGCTATATGGAGTACCCGAAGCAGTGCATCAGTCAGCTATATGGAGTACCCGAGAAGTGCATCAGTCAGCTATATGGAGTACCCGAGAAGTGCATCAGTCAGCTATATGGAGTACCCGAGAAGTGCATCAGTCAGCTATATGGAGTACCCGAAGCAGTGCATCAGTCAGCTATATGGAGTACCCGAGAAGTGCATCAGTCAGCTGTATGGAGTACCCGAAGCAGTGCATCAGTCAGCTATATGGAGTACGCGAAGCAGTGCATCAGTCAGCTATATGGAGTACCCGAAGCAGTGCATCAGTCAGCTATATGGAGTACCCGAGAAGTGCATCAGTCAGCTATATGGAGTACCCGAGAAGTGCATCAGTCAGCTATATGGTGTACCCGAGAAGTGCATCAGTCAGCTATATGGAGTACCCGAGAAGTGCATCAGTCAGCTATATGGAGTACGCGAAGCAGTGCATCAGTCAGCTATATTGAGTACCTGAGAAGTGCATCAGTCAGCTATATGGAGTACCCGAAGCAGTGCATCAGTCAGCTATATGGAGTACCCGAGAAGTGCATCAGTCAGCTATATGGAGTAACCGAGCAATGCATCAGTCAGCTATATGGAGTACCCGAAGCAGTGCATCAGTCAGCTATATGGAGTACCCGAAGAAGTGCATCAGTCAGCTATATGGAGTACCCGAAGCAGTGCATCAGTCAGCTATATGGAGTACCCGAGAAGTGCATCAGTCAGCTATATGGAGTACCCGAAGCAGTGCATCAGTCAGCTATATGGAGTATGCGAAGCAGTGCATCAGTCAGCTATATGGAGTACCCGAGAAGTGCATCAGTCAGCTATATGGAGTACCCGAGAAGTGCATCAGTCAGCTATATGGAGTACCCGAGAAGTGCATCAGTCAGCTATATGGAGTACGAGAGTGCATCAGTCAGCTATATTGAGTACCTGAGAAGTGCATGTGTTTGGGTGAGTGCATCAGTCAGCTATATGGAGTACCCGAGAAGTGCATCAGTCAGCTATATGGAGTACGCGAAGTGCATCAGTCAGCTATATTGAGTACCTGAGAAGTGCATCATTCAGCTATATGGAGTACCCGAAGCAGTGCATCAGTCAGCTATATGGAGTACCCGAGAAGTGCATCAGTCAGCTATATGGAGTAACCGAAGCAATGCATCAGTCAGCTATATGGAGTACCCGAAGCAGTGCATCAGTCAGCTATATGGAGTACCCGAAGAAGTGCATCAGTCAGCTATATGGAGTACCCGAAGCAGTGCATCAGTCAGCTATATGGAGTACCCGAGAAGTGCATCAGTCAGCTATATTGAGTCCGAGAAGTGCAACAGTCAGCTATATTGAGTACCTGAGAAGTGCATCAGTCAGCTATATGGAGTACGCAAGAAGTGCATCAGTCAGCTATATGGAGTACGCGAGAAGTGCATCAGTCAGCTATATGGAGTACCCAAGAAGTGCATCAGTCAGCTATATGGAGTACGCGAAGCAGTGCCTCAGTCAGCTATATTGAGTACCTGAGAAGTGCATCAGTCAGCTATATGGAGTACCCGAAGCAGTGCATCAGTCAGCTATATGGAGTACCCGAGAAGTGCATCAGTCAGCTATATGGAGTACCCGAAGCAGTGCATCAGTCAGCTATATGGAGTACGCGAAGCAGTGCATCAGTCAGCTATATGGAGTACCCGAGAAGTGCATCAGTCAGCTATATGGAGTACGCGTAGCAGTGCATCAGTCAGCTATATGGAATACCCGAAGCAGTGCATCAGTCATCTATATTGAGTACCCGAGAAGTGCATCAGTCAGCTATATGGAGTACGCGAAGCAGTGCATCAGTCAGCTATATGGATTACCCGAAGCAGTGCATCAGTCAGCTATATTGAGTACCCGAGAAGTGCATCAGTTAGCTATATTGAGTCCGAGAAGTGCATCAGTCAGCTATATTGAGTACCTGAGAAGTGCATCAGTCAGCTATATGGAGTACGCAAGAAGTGCATCAGTCAGCTATATGGAGTACGCGAGAAGTGCATCAGTCAGCTATATGGAGTACCCAAGAAGTGCATCAGTCAGCTATATGGAGTACCCGAGAAGTGCATCAGTCAGCTATATGGAGTACTCTAGAAGTGCATCAGTCAGCTATATGGAGTACCCGAGAAGTGCATCAGTCAGCTATATGGAGTACCCGAGAAGTGCATCAGTCAGCTGTATGGAGTACCCGAGAAGTGCATCAGTCAGCTATATGGAGTACCCGAGAAGTGCATCAGTCAGCTGTATGGAGTAGTTGAGAAGTGCATCAGTCAGCTATATGGAGTACTCGAGAAGTGCATCAGTCAGCTATATGGAGTACACGAGAAGTGCATCAGTCAGCTGTATGGAGTACCCGAAGCAGTGCATCAGTCAGCTATATGGTGTACCTGAAGCAGTGCATCAGTCAGCTATATGGAGTACCCGAGAAGTGCATCAGTCAGCTATATGGAGTACCTGAGAAGTGCATCAGTCAGCTATATGGAGTACCCGAGACATTCATCAGTCAGCTATATGGAATACCCGAAGCAGTGCATCAGTCAGCTATATGGAGTACCCGAGAAGTGCATCAGTCAGCTAGCTATATGGAGTACCTGAGAAGTGCATCAGTCAGCTATATGGAGTACCTGAGAAGTGCATCAGTCAGCTGTATGGAGTACCTGAGAAGTGCATCAGTCAGCTATATGGAGTACCTGAGAAGTGCATCAGTCAGCTATATGGAGTACCTGAGAAGTGCATCAGTCAGCTATATGGAGTACCTGAGAAGTGCATCAGTCAGCTATATGGAGTACGCGAAGCAGTGCATCAGTCAGCTATATTGAGTACCTGAGAAGTGCATCAGTCAGCTATATGGAGTACCCGAAGCAGTGCATCAGTCAGCTATATGGAGTACCCGAAGCAGTGCATCAGTCAGCTATATGGAGTACCCGAGAAGTGCATCAGTCAGCTATATGGAGTACCCGAAGCAGTGCATCAGTCAGCTATATGGAGTACCTGAGAAGTGCATCAGTCAGCTATATTGAGTACCCGAGAAGTGCATCAGTCAGCTATATGGAGTACCTGAGAAGTGCATCAGTCAGCTATATTGAGTACCAGAGATGTGCATCAGTCAGCTATATTGAGTACCCGAGAAGTGCATCAGTCAGCTATATGGAGTATGCGAGAAGTGCATCAGTCAGCTATATGGAGTACGCGAAGCAGTGCATCAGTCAGCTATATGGAGTACCCGAAGCAGTGCATCAGTCAGCTATATTGAGTACCCAAGAAGTGCATCAGTCAGCTATATTGAGTACCCAAGAAGTGCATCAGTCAGCTATATTGAGTACCTCAGAAGTGCATCAGTCAGCTATATGGAGTACGCGAGAAGTGCATCAGTCAGCTATATGGAGTACGCGAGAAGTGCATCAGTCAGCTATATGGAGTACCCGAGAAGTGCATCAGTCAGCTATATGGAGTACCCGAGAAGTGCATCAGTCAGCTATGTACCCGAGAAGTGCATCAGTCAGCTATATGGAGTACCCGAGAAGTGCATCAGTCAGCTATATTGAGTACCCGAGAAGTGCATCAGTCAGCTATATGGAGTACCCGAGAAGTGCATCAGTCAGCTATATGGAGTACCCGAAGCAGTGCATCAGTCAGCTATATGGAGTACCCGAAGCAGTGCATCAGTCAGCTATATGGAGTACGCGAGAAGTGCATCAGTCAGCTATATAGAGTACGCGAAGCAGACACGTCCGACGAGGCAGGAGTTAAACTGTTCTGTATAGGCCGAGCACAAGAATGAACTACCGCCAATGTCGGATGCAACATGATTTCACCATGCGCAGCCATTACCAAGCAAGTTTCGGTGTACATTCCCACATGCCTTCTCCAGTTAATCCCACTGTAACAGATATGGGTTTGTATCGTATGACAGTTAATATATCCCAAATCAGAACCACGACATTTATGATAAAGTTAAATCACTAATTTTATTAGGAATTTAATAAAAATACATCTAAAAATGTTGTTTTCCAGTCGTAAACATAAAATGCCTCCATCATTAACATTTTCTGAAATTTGGTCTAGTCTATAATCAAGATGAACGTTTAATATAGTGACACATCCCTCTGTAAATGTGGACAATGTTGTTGAACTTGGAACCAAGCAAATATGGACATTTGAAAAAGGTTAGCCTGCCAATTTTCATGAGACAATCCATAAATGACATTATCATGTAGACATATTAAAGTTGATAACACGAAAATATATGACACATAGGTGATATATCATTATGTCATAGCGATGGCTCTCCGATGTAGCTTCTGTAATTATGACACAAATATGTACAAATGACAATTGAAACATGAAGATCGCCAAGACCAAAATCATCTCTTAAACATGAATTGAACAGTCCTTTGTGCCATGGCCAACATATGGCATTGTGCAAATCTTCTTCAACAACTTCTGCATACACATCGAGGGTCATCTTCAATCTAGTGATGTCTACCTTGTATTTGACATGTATATATTTACAAATGCAATACAACTGTCCCTATACTGTAAACCTAGAAACTATTTTGCGCATTTTAAGTTAGCGATGTTAGTCATGTTTCTTTTCACATATACAATGTTGGAAGCATCCAGGAATATACAAGAAGTGAAAGAGACAAAGGAGCCAATAGGGTGTATACTCTTTGTCCGGCAGGCAGACTACCACATCAGAAAGTTGAACACCAACAAGAAACAACTAATTGACTTGATCATAACTGACCTTGTGTCTCATAAGGATGTGTTGGAATGTACATTGGGTGTGACTGGTAATGATCCACATTGCTATGACACAGTAAAACAGGACGAAGCAGACACAATGATAATACAACAGGTTGCTTCTGTTGGAGCAGAAGACACAGATATATTCATGCTGCTATGTCATTTTGTGTGCAAGGGTGATATCACTGCTGTCAGAAGAAGGCCCACATTGACATGCTACTGTAGAGAAACACCACACAATCATTCTACATGTTTTAGCAGCTCTGGTCTTACCGGCTGTGATAATGTTGCTACATATCATGGCATTTTGGGAAATGTATAGCTCTAAAGGTTTTAAGATCAAACATGTACAGTCTCTCTAAGGTTGGTAACATTGGTAGCTCTCATCAGGAAGTAATCAGACAAGCAACACAATCCCTGCTATCATTCTATGGGCATCCAGAGTGTGACTCGATGACTTGAGCCCGACAGTAAATATGGTCAACAATGGTGTCAAATAGTATTGGCAGGTGCCCCAAAGCTTCAAACTCTCCCTCCAACAAATGGGTATTCAGGGAAAATGTGGCCAGAGCACATCTGCATGTAGCTATATGGAGACATGCCTTGGAGCTCAACCCAACAGTTATGAATCTCCTCTCATACAGGTGGACAAGGTGTGATGGCTCAACATCATTGACCCCAACAGTTGTTGCCCCGAATGTTACGCACGTCCCTGTGGATATACTCAAAATGATCAGTTGCATGCCATGTAAGTCAAAAATGTGGATGTCACACTACCAATATGGCATGTACAATGTACTGCATTCTGTGTATGCCAAGGTGGAGAAGGATGTTTCAGCCATAATACGAAAGAATGAATCCTGGCAGAAGATATTGATGATAGTGAGAATTGTTGTATATAATAATATGTACACACATGTACTGGCATTTATGCATCACATGTGGAACTATATACATACAGTATTAACATAGTATCATGATGATTTAAAAAGTTATATAATTAGTAATATTTCATGTTATTCCAATATATTTATTTGTTCATTATGGGAAGAAAAATATTCAAGTGCGGCCATTTTGAAAATCGAAAATGGCTACATCTGCCAATTGACGCAAATCTATTAATAGTATTCTTCTTTGAATATTAATTATAGAATTATTGTATACTGTTTTGGTCTACGCACAATTATTAAGAGTGTACATGCCTTATTAGTGAATATATTGTTAAACCATTTTCAGATTAGCGGTCATTTTGAAAATCTTGAATATTTCAAATTGCCCAAAAGTGAGAACGTCACACCCACTTTTAAAAAATTATCCGGCAATTTCAGGTTATGGTGAAAACCGTTGTTTCACTGCCGGACTATATAGAGAACAAAAGAATAGCCACATAATATGCAATTTTGGGTACGTCCGTCTGAGTCAATATTTCCAGTTCGGGCTGTAACTTCATCGGCTATTGCGGGGGCATTCATCACCTACTGTGATATTGCTTGTTTCAAATTGCTCACCAATATATATATGTATAGCTCACCAATATATATATATGTATAGCTCACCAATATATATATGTATAGCTCACCAATATATATATATGTATAGCTCACCAATATATATATGTATAGCTCACCAATATATATATGTATAGCTCACCAATATATATATGTATAGCTCACCAATATATATATGTATAGCTCACCAATATATATATATGTATAGCTCACCAATATATATATGTATAGCTCACCAATATATATATGTATAGCTCACCAATATATATATGTATAGCTCACCAATATATATATGTATAGCTCACCAATATATATATGTATAGCTCACCAATATATATATGTATAGCTCACCAATATATATATGTATAGCTCACCAATATATATATGTATAGCTCACCAATATATATATTGTATAGCTCACCAATATATATATGTATAGCTCACCAATATATATATTGTATAGCTCACCATATATATATGTATAGCTCGCCAATATATATATGTATAGCTCACCAATATATATATGTATAGCTCACCAATATATATATATGTATAGCTCACCAATATATATATGTATAGCTCACCAATATATATATGTATAGCTCACCAATATATATATGTATAGCTCACCAATATATATATATGTATAGCTCACCAATATATATATGTATAGCTCACCAATATATATATGTATAGCTCACCAATATATATATGTATAGCTCACCAATATATATATATGTATAGCTCACCAATATATATATATGTATAGCTCACCAATATATATATGTATAGCTCACCAATATATATATGTATAGCTCACCAATATATATATGTATAGCTCACCAATATATATATGTATAGCTCACCAATATATATATGTATAGCTCACCAATATATATATGTATAGCTCACCAATATATATATGTATAGCTCACCAATATATATATGTATAGCTCACCAATATATATATGTATAGCTCACCAATATATATATGTATAGCTCACCAATATATATGTATAGCTCACAATATATATATATATGTATAGCTCACCAATATATATATGTATAGCTCACCAATATATATGTATGTTAGCTCACCATATATATATGTATAGCTCACCAATATATATATGTATAGCTCACCAATATATATATGTATAGCTCACCAATATATTTGTTGTTTTTTTGTTGTTTTTTGTTGTTTTTGTTGTTTTTGGTTTTTTTTGTTGTTTTGTTGTTTTGTGTTGTTTTTGTTGTTTTATATGTATAGCTCACCAATATATATATGTATAGCTCAATATAACTGGAGCCAAATGTTTGCATTTTTCGAGGAGTTTTGTATTGGCGATGTCTTAAATTGGCGCATTTCTTTTTCCCGCCAAAATTAGACACACAATCATCTCGGCAAGAGAAACCCCAATAAATCGTACTACTATGGGATAGAAATCTAATCAGTTCACTTCTCACAAGTTTAAATTTGCATTGTAAATTAATTGGAAAAGTAATAACCCTTATAATGCAAACAAACAATGTTATTTCCACAAGTTTACGACTATGAATAGTGCAAACCATTGAGTACCAGTGTATGTGCAGTGACTAGTCAATACTGTCAACAAGCTATAAACAAACATGAGATTATTACCGATTCCTTTGTGATAGCCAGACTGTAGGAACTGTACTATAGTATATACATGTACGACCGTGTAGTGTTATACTATAGTACATACATGTACGACCGTGTAGTGTTATACTATAGTACATACATGTACGACCGTGTAGTGTTATACTATAGTACATACATGTACGACCGTGTAGTGTTATACTATAGTACATACATGTACGACCGTGTAGTGTTATACTATAGTACATACATGTACGACCGTGTAGTGTTATACTATAGTACATACATGTACGACCGTGTAGTGTTATACTATAGTACATACATGTACGACCGTGTAGTGTTATGCTATAGTACATACATGTACGACCGTGTTGTGTTATACTATAGTACATACATGTACGACCGTGTAGTGTTATACTATAGTACATACATGTACGACCGTGTAGTGTTATACTATAGTACATACATGTACGACTGTAGTGTTATACTATAGTACATACATGTACGACCGGTGTAGTGTTATACTATAGTACATACATGTACGACCGGTGTAGTGTTATACTATAGTACATACATGTACGACCGTGTAGTGTTATACTATAGTACATACATGTACGACCGTGTAGTGTTATACTATAGTACATACATGTACGACCGTGTAGTGTTATACTATAGTACATACATGTACGACCGTGTAGTGTTATACTATAGTACATACATGTACGACCGGTGTAGTGTTATACTATAGTACATACATGTACGACCGTGTAGTGTTATACTATAGTACATACATGTACGACCATGTAGTGTTATACTATAGTACATACATGTACGACTGTAGTGTTATACTATAATACATACATGTACGACCGGTGTAGTGTTATACTATAGTACATACATGTACGACCGGTGTAGTGTTATACTATAGTACATACATGTACGACTGTGTAGTGTTATACTATACAGGGCTTCGAAAATTACCAGTTTGTCGGTTTTCGACCGATTTTTATCATTTCAGACCGATTCTAACAGTCAAAATACCTTTAAAAATCGGTCCAAAATATTGTTGAAAAAGTCAAGAAATCGGTCTATAACGAACCTAATTTGGTAAGTATAATCCGTTGACACATTTCACACATTTCCAATTTACGATCGAACTGGATAATTGCCACCTGAGGTCCCATGTCTCTATGGTGATCAGGCGATCAATGCATGTCATGTCAATTACATGAAATTAGTGCGGTAATCGTTTGATGTTTACAGCAAAACTACCGACATTTGTTAGTTTCTTTGAAGTGGACTGAATGATTGACAGTCGATTATTTTAGAATTTTATTTTTAAAATGTTTGCATTAAATTAAAGAAGTGTGCTAGGATTAATTTGCAATTAAATAATAATTAATATTTTAAATAGAAATCCGAAAATCCGTTATGACTCGGAATGTACTCAAAATATACGACGGGTATATAATGTTTAGTATTTTTATTGTACAGCGCCATCAATTCAATATTGAAATGGCACAACGCAGTATATCTGTGATGTTTAAAGAGTCAAATGCAGTTGATATAATATAGTTTGACGGGACCGAGTTCGATTTGGGCCGAGTTCACCCGCTTCCACCGGTGATACAGGTGACTAGATAAAATTTACCTCTATCAAAATGTCCTACCATTCATTTATTTTTAAATGCCGTACACTTAAAACTATTATTAGACAAAAGGAAAATTTACCAGACCTATAGTAACGGGTAAAGTACAGTTTGTCCTGAACATACATGCGATTTTTAAATATAATTGACTGGTG
>CM026397.1:87475846-87495582 GCA_014843695.1 Archivesica marissinica | reverse complement strand
ATAGAACTGTATGCATTCAACCAGGGACATGAATATATCACATAGACCTGTATGCATTCAACCAGGGACATGAATATATCACATATACCTGTATGCATTCAACCAAGGACATGAATATATCACATAGAACTGTATGCATTCAACCAGGGACATGAATATATCACATAGACCTGTATGCATTCAACCAGGGACATGAATATATCACATAAAACTGTATGCATTCAACCAGGGACATGAATATATCACATACAACTGTATGCATTCAACCAAGGACATGAATATATCACATACAACTGTATGCATTCAACCAGGGACATGAATATATCACATATACCTGTATGCATTCAACCAGGGACATGAATATATCACATAGAACTGTATGCATTCAACCAAGGACATGAATATATCACATAGACCTGTATGCATTCAACCAGGGACATGAATATATCCATAGACTGTATGCATTCAACCAGGGACATGAATATATCACATAGACCTGTATGCATTCAACCAGGGACATGAATATATCACATAGACCTGTATGCATTCAACCAAGGACATGAATATATCACATAGACCTGTATGCATTCAACCAGGGACATGAATATATCACATAGACCTGTATGCATTCAACCAAGGACATGAATATATCACATAGAACTGTATGCATTCAACCAGGGACATGAATATATCACATAGACCTGTATGCATTCAACCAGGGACATGAATATATCACATAGAACTGTATGCATTCAACCAGGGACATGAATATATCACATACAACTGTATGCATTCAACCAGGGACATGAATATATCACATAGAACTGTATGCATTCAACCAGGGACATGAATATATCACATAGACCTGTATGCATTCAACCAGGGACATGAATATATCACATAGACCTGTATGCATTCAACCAGGGACATGAATATATCACATAGAACTGTATGCATTCAACCAGGACATGAATATATCACATAGAACTGTATGCATTCAACCAGGACATGAATATATCACATAGAACTGTATGCATTCAACCAGGGACATGAATATATCACATAGAACTGTATGCATTCAACCAGGGACATGAATATATCACATAAACTGTATGCATTCAACCAGGGACATGAATATATCACATAGACCTGTATGCATTCAACCAGGGACATGAATATATCACATACAACTGTATGCATTCAACCAGGGACATGAATATATCACATACAACTGTATGCATTCAACCAGGGACATGAATATATCACATAGAACTGTATGCATTCAACCAGGGACATGAATATATCACATAGAACTGTATGCATTCAACCAGGGACATGAATATATCACATACAACTGTATGCATTCAACCAAGGACATGAATATATCACATAGACCTGTATGCATTCAACCAGGGACATGAATATATCACATACAACTGTATGCATTCAACCAGGGACATGAATATATCACATAGAACTGTATGCATTCAACCAGGGACATGAATATATCACATACAACTGTATGCATTCAACCAGGGACATGAATATATCACATAGAACTGTATGCATTCAACCAGGGACATGAATATATCACATAGAACTGTATGCATTCAACCAGGGACATGAATATATCACATAGAACTGTATGCATTCAACCAGGGACATGAATATATCACATAGAACTGTATGCATTCAACCAGGGACATGAATATATCACATAGACCTGTATGCATTCAACCAGGGACATGAATATATCACATAAACTGTATGCATTCAACCAGGGACATGAATATATCACATAGAACTGTATGCATTCAACCAGGGACATGAATATATCACATAGACCTGTATGCATTCAACCAAGGACATGAATATATCACATAGACCTGTATGCATTCAACCAAGGACATGAATATATCACATAGACCTGTATGCATTCAACCAGGAACATGAATATATCACATAGACCTGTATGCATTCAACCAAGGACATGAATATATCACATAGACCTGTATGCATTCAACCAGGGACATGAATATATCATATAGACCTGTATGCATTCAACCAGGAACATGAATATATCACATAGACCTGTATGCATTAAACCAGGGACATGAATATATCACATAGAACTGTATGCATTCAACCAGGGACATGAATATATCGCATAGACCTGTATGCATTCAACCAGGGACATGAATATATCACATAATTATGCCTGTATGCATTCAACCAAGGACATGAATATATCACATACAACTGTATGCATTCAACCAAGGACATGAATATATCATATAGACCTGTATGCATTCAACCAGGAACATGAATATATCACATACAACTGTATGCATTCAACCACGGACATGAATACATCACATACAACTGTATGCATTCAACCAGGGACATGAATATATCACATACAACTGTATGCATTCAACCAGGGACATGAATATATCACATACAACTGTATGCATTCAACCAGGGACATGAATATATCACATAGAACTGTATGCATTCAACCAGGGACATGAATATATCACATAGAACTGTATGCATTCAACCAGGGACATGAATATATCACATAGAACTGTATGCATTCAACCAGGGACATGAATATATCACATAAAACTGTATGCATTCAACCAGGGACATGAATATATCACATACAACTGTATGCATTCAACCAAGGACATGAATATATCACATACAACTGTATGTATTCAACCAAGGACATGAATATATCATATAGACCTGTATGCATTCAACCAGGAACATGAATATATCACATAGACCTGTATGCATTCAACCAAGGACATGAATATATCACATAGACCTGTATGCATTCAACCAGGGACATGAATATATCACATAGACCTGTATGCATTCAACCAGGGACATGAATATATCACATAGACCTGTATGCATTCAACCAGGGACATGAATATATCACATAGAACTGTATGCATTCAACCAGGGACATGAATATATCACATAGAACTGTATGCATTCAACCAGGGACATGAATATATCACATACAACTGTATGCATTCAACCAAGGACATGAATATATCACATACAACTGTATGCATTCAACCAAGGACATGAATATATCATATAGACCTGTATGCATTCAACCAGGAACATGAATATATCACATAGAACTGTATGCATTCAACCAAGGACATGAATATATCACATAGACCTGTATGCATTCAACCAGGGACATGAATATATCACATACAACTGTATGCATTCAACCAGGGACATGAATATATCACATACAACTGTATGCATTCAACCAGGGACATGAATATATCACATAGAACTGTATGCATTCAACCAGGGACATGAATATATCACATAGAACTGTATGCATTCAACCAGGGACATGAATATATCACATACAACTGTATGCATTCAACCAGGGACATGAATATATCACATACAACTGTATGCATTCAACCAAGGACATGAATATATCATATAGACCTGTATGCATTCAACCAGGGACATGAATATATCACATAGACCTGTATGCATTCAACCAGGGACATGAATATAGAACTGTATGCATTCAACCAGGGACATGAATATATCGCATAGACCTGTATGCATTCAACCAGGGACATGAATATATCACATAATTATGCCTGTATGCATTCAACCAAGGACATGAATATATCACATAGACCTGTATGCATTCAACCAAGGACATGAATATATCACATAGAAATGTATGCATTCAACCAGGGACATGAATATATCACATAGACCTGTATGCATTCAACCAAGGACATGAATATATCACATAGACCTGTATGCATTCAACCAAGGACATGAATATATCACATAGAACTGTATGCATTCAACCAGGGACATGAATATATCACATACACCTGTATGCATTCAACCAAGGACATGAATATATCACATAGAACTGTATGCATTCAACCAGGGACATGAATATATCACATACAACTGTATGCATTCAACCAGGGACATGAATATATCACATAGAACTGTATCCATTCAACCAGGGACATGAATATATCACATGGACCTGTATGCATTCAACAAAGGACATGCATATATCACATAGAACTGTATGCATTCAACCAAGGACAGGAATATATCACATACACATGTATGCATTCAACCAGGGACATGAATATATCACAGACCTGTATGCATTCAACTAATGACATGAATATATCACATAGAACTGTATGCATTCAACTAATGACATGCATATATCACATAGAACTGTATGCATTCAACCAAGGACATGAATATATCACATAGACCTGTATGCATTCAACCAGGGACATGAATATATCACATAGACCTGTATGCATTCAACCAAGGACATGAATATATCACATAGAACTGTATGCATTCAACCAGGGACATGAATATATCACATATACCTGTATGCATTCAACCAAGGACATGAATATATCACATAGAACTGTATGCATTCAACCAAGGACATGAATATATCACATACAACTGTATGCATTCAACCAGGGACATGAATATATCACATAGAACTGTATGCATTCAACCAGGGACATGAATATATCACATAGACGTATATGCATTCAACCAATGACATGAATATATCACATAGAACTGTATGCATTCAACCAAGGACATGAATATATCACATATACCTGTATGCATTCAACCAGGGACATGAATATATCACATATACCTGTATGCATTCAACCAAGGACATGAATATATCACATATACCTGTATGCATTCAACCAAGGACATGAATATATCACATAAACCTGTATGCATTCAACCAAGGACATGAATATATCACATAGAACTGTATGCATTCAACCAAGGACATGAATATATCACATAGACCTGTATGCATTCAACCAGGGACATGAATATATCACATAGAACTGTATGCATTCAACCAGGGACATGAATATATCACATACAACTGTATGCATTCAACCAGGGACATGAATATATCACATAGAACTGTATGCATTCAACCAAGGACATGAATATATCACATAGACCTGTATGCATTCAACCAAGGACATGAATATATCACATACAACTGTATGCATTCAACCAAGGACATGAATATATCACATACAACTGTATGCATTCAACCACGGACATGAATATATCACATACAACTGTATGCATTCAACCAGGGACATGAATATATCACATAGAACTGTATGCATTCAACCAGGGACATGAATATATCACATACAACTGTATGCATTCAACCAAGGACATGAATATATCACATAGACCTGTATGCATTCAACCAGGGACATGAATATATCACATACAACTGTATGCATTCAACCAAGGACATGAATATATCATATAGACCTGTATGCATTCAACCAGGGACATGAATATATCACATAGACCTGTATGCATTCAACCAGGGACATGAATATAGAACTGTATGCATTCAACCAGGGACATGAATATATCACATAGACCTGTATGCATTCAACCAGGGACATGAATATATCACATAGACTGTATGCATTCAACCAGGGACATGAATATATCACATAGAACTGTATGCATTCAACCAGGGACATGAATATATCACATAGAACTGTATGCATTCAACCAGGGACATGAATATATCACATAGACCTGTATGCATTCAACCAAGGACATGAATATATCACATAGAACTGTATGCATTCAACCAAGGACATGAATATATCACATACACCTGTATGCATTCAACCAAGGACATGAATATATCACATACAACTGTATGCATTCAACCAGGGACATGAATATATCACATAGAACTGTATGCATTCAACCAGGGACATGAATATATCACATACAACTGTATGCATTCAACCAGGGACATGAATATATCACATATAACTGTATGCATTCAACCAAGGACATGAATATATCACATACAACTGTATGCATTCAACCAAGGACATGAATATATCATATAGACCTGTATGCATTCAACAAGGAACATGAATATATCACATATACCTGTATGCATTCAACCAAGGACATGCATATATCACATACAACTGTATGCATTCAACCAGGGACATGAATATATCACATAGAACTGTATGCATTCAACTAAGGACAGGAATATATCACATACACATGTATGCATTCAACCAGGGACATGAATATATCACAGACCTGTATGCATTCAACTAATGACATGAATATATCACATAGAACTGTATGCATTCAACTAATGACATGCACATATCACATATAACTGTATGCATTCAACCAAGGACATGAATATATCACATAGACCTGTATGCATTCAACCAGGGACATGAATATATCACATAGACCTGTATGCATTCAACCAAGGACATGAATATATCACATAGAACTGTATGCATTCAACCAGGGACATGAATATATCACATATACCTGTATGCATTCAACCAAGGACATGAATATATCACATATACCTGTATGCATTCAACCAAGGACATGCATATATCACATACAACTGTATGCATTCAACCAGGGACATGAATATATCACATAGAACTGTATGCATTCAACCAGGGACATGAATATATCACATAGACGTATATGCATTCAACCAATGACATGAATATATCACATAGAACTGTATGCATTCAACCAAGGACATGAATATATCACATATACCTGTATGCATTCAACCAGGGACATGCATATATCACATATACCTGTATGCATTCAACCAAGGACATGAATATATCACATATACCTGTATGCATTCAACCAAGGACATGAATATATCACATAAACCTGTATGCATTCAACCAAGGACATGAATATATCACATAGAACTGTATGCATTCAACCAAGGACATGAATATATCACATAGACGTGTATGCATTCAACCAGGGACATGAATATATCACATAGAACTGTATGCATTCAACCAGGGACATGAATATATCACATACAACTGTATGCATTCAACCAGGGACATGAATATATCACATAGAACTGTATGCATTCAACCAAGGACATGCATATATCACATACAACTGTATGCATTCAACCAAGGACATGAATATATCACATACAACTGTATGCATTCAACCACGGACATGAATACATCACATACAACTGTATGCATTCAACCAGGGACATGAATATATCACATAGACCTGTATGCATTCAACCAGGGACATGAATATATCACATACAACTGTATGCATTCAACCAATGACATGAATATATCATATAGACCTGTATGCATTCAACCAGGGACATGAATATAGAACTGTATGCATTCAACCAGGGACATGAATATATCACATAGACCTGTATGCATTCAACCAGGGACATGAATATATCACATAATTATGCTGGTATGCATTCAACCAAGGACATGAATATATCACATAGACCTGTATGCATTCAACCATGGACATGCATATATCACATAGAAATGTATGCATTCAACCAGGGACATGAATATATCACATGGACCTGTATGCATTCAACCAAGGACATGAATATATCACATATACCTGTATGCCTTCAATCAAGGACATGAATATATCACATACACCTGTATGCATTCAACCAAGGACATGCATATATCACATACAACTGTATGCATTCAACCAGGGACATGAATATATCACATAGAACTGTATGCATTCAACCAGGGACATGAATATATCACATACAACTGTATGCATTCAACCAGGGACATGAATATATCACATACAACTGTATGCATTCAACCAAGGACATGAATATATCACATACAACTGTATGCATTCAACCAAGGACATGAATATATCATATAGACCTGTATGCATTCAACAAGGAACATGAATATATCACATAGACCTGTATGCATTCAACCAAGGACATGAATATATCACATAGAACTGTATGCATTCAACCAGGGACATGAATATATCACATAGACTGTATGCATTCAACCAGGGACATGAATATATCACATAGACCTGTATGCATTCAACCAAGGACATGAATATATCACATAGAACTGTATGCATTCAACCAAGGACATGAATATATCACATATACCTGTATGCATTCAACCAGGGATGAATATCACATATGTATGCATTCAACAGGACATGAATATATCACATGACCTGTATGCATTCAACCAAGGACATGAATATATCACATAGACCTGTATGCATTCAACCAGGACATGAATATATCACATAAACTGTATGCATTCAACCAGGGACATGAATATATCACATACACCTGTATGCATTCAACCAAGGACATGAATATATCACATAGAACTGTATGCATTCAACCAGGGACATGAATATATCACATACAACTGTATGCATTCAACCAGGGACATGAATATATCACATAGAACTGTATCCATTCAACCAGGGACATGAATATATCACATGGACCTGTATGCATTCAACAAAGGACATGCATATATCACATAGAACTGTATGCATTCAACCAAGGACAGGAATATATCACATACACATGTATGCATTCAACCAGGGACATGAATATATCACAGACCTGTATGCATTCAACTAATGACATGAATATATCACATAGAACTGTATGCATTCAACTAATGACATGCACATATCACATAGAACTGTATGCATTCAACCAAGGACATGAATATATCACATAGACCTGTATGCATTCAACCAGGGACATGAATATATCACATAGACCTGTATGCATTCAACCAAGGACATGAATATATCACATAGAACTGTATGCATTCAACCAGGGACATGAATATATCACATATACCTGTATGCATTCAACCAAGGACATGAATATATCACATATACCTGTATGCATTCAACCAAGGACATGCATATATCACATACAACTGTATGCATTCAACCAGGGACATGAATATATCACATAGAACTGTATGCATTCAACCAGGGACATGAATATATCACATAGACGTATATGCATTCAACCAATGACATGAATATATCACATAGAACTGTATGCATTCAACCAAGGACATGAATATATCACATATACCTGTATGCATTCAACCAGGGACATGCATATATCACATATACCTGTATGCATTCAACCAAGGACATGATTATATCACATATACCTGTATGCATTCAACCAAGGACATGAATATATCACATAAACCTGTATGCATTCAACCAAGGACATGAATATATCACATAGAACTGTATGCATTCAACCAAGGACATGACTATATAACATAGACGTGTATGCATTCAACCAGGGACATGAATATATCACATAGAACTGTATGCATTCAACCAGGGACATGCATATATCACATAGAACTGTATGCATTCAACCAGGGACATGAATATATCACATACAACTGTATGCATTCAACCAGGGACATGAATATATCACATACAACTGTATGCATTCAACCAAGGACATGAATATATCACATACAACTGTATGCATTCAACCAAGGACATGAATATATCATATAGACCTGTATGCATTCAACAAGGAACATGAATATATCACATATACCTGTATGCATTCAACCAAGGACATGAATATATCACATACAACTGTATGCATTCAACCAGGGACATGAATATATCACATAGAACTGTATGCATTCAACCAGGGACATGAATATATCACATAGACGTGTATGCATTCAACCAATGACATGAATATATCACATAGAACTGTATGCATTCAACCAAGGACATGAATATATCACATATACCTGTATGCATTCAACCAAGGACATGCATATATCACATAGAAATGTATGCATTCAACCAGGGACATGAATATATCACATGGACCTGTATGCATTCAACCAAGGACATGAATATATCACATAGACCTGTATGCCTTCAACCAAGGACATGAATATATCACATAGAACTGTATGCATTCAACCAGGGACATGAATATATCACATACACCTGTATGCATTCAACCAAGGACATGAATATATCACATAGAACTGTATGCATTCAACCAGGGACATGAATATATCACATACAACTGTATGCATTCAACCAGGGACATGAATATATCACATAGAACTGTATCCATTCAACCAGGGACATGAATATATCACATAGACCTGTATGCATTCAACCAAGGACATGCATATATCACATAGAACTGTATGCATTCAACTAAGGACAGGAATATATCACATACACATGTATGCATTCAACCAGGGACATGAATATATCACAGACCTGTATGCATTCAACTAATGACATGCACATATCACATAGAACTGTATGCATTCAACCAAGGACATGAATATATCACATAGACCTGTATGCATTCAACCAGGGACATGAATATATCACATAGACCTGTATGCATTCAACCAAGGACATGAATATATCACATAGAACTGTATGCATTCAACCAGGGACATGAATATATCACATATACCTGTATGCATTCAACCAAGGACATGAATATATCACATATACCTGTATGCATTCAACCAAGGACATGCATATATCACATACAACTGTATGCATTCAACCAGGGACATGAATATATCACATAGAACTGTATGCATTCAACCAGGGACATGAATATATCACATAGACGTGTATGCATTCAACCAAGGACATGAATATATCACATAGAACTGTATGCATTCAACCAAGGACATGAATATATCACATATACCTGTATGCATTCAACCAGGGACATGAATATATCACATATACCTGTATGCATTCAACCAAGGACATGAATATATCACATATACCTGTATGCATTCAACCAAGGACATGAATATATCACATAAACCTGTATGCATTCAACCAAGGACATGAATATATCACATAGAACTGTATGCATTCAACCAAGGACATGAATATATCACATAGACCTGTATGCATTCAACCAGGGACATGAATATATCACATAGAACTGTATGCATTCAACCAGGGACATGAATATATCACATACAACTGTATGCATTCAACCAGGGACATGAATATATCACATAGAACTGTATGCATTCAACCAAGGACATGAATATATCACATAGACCTGTATGCATTCAACCAAGGACATGCATATATCACATACAACTGTATGCATTCAACCAAGGACATGAATATATCACATACAACTGTATGCATTCAACCACGGACATGAATATATCACATACAACTGTATGCATTCAACCAGGGACATGAATATATCACATAGAACTGTATGCATTCAACCAGGGACATGAATATATCACATACAACTGTATGCATTCAACCAAGGACATGAATATATCACATAGACCTGTATGCATTCAACCAGGGACATGAATATATCACATACAACTGTATGCATTCAACCAATGACATGAATATATCATATAGACCTGTATGCATTCAACCAGGGACATGCATATATCACATAGACCTGTATGCATTCAACCAGGGACATGAATATAGAACTGTATGCATTCAACCAGGGACATGAATATATCACATAGACCTGTATGCATTCAACCAGGGACATGAATATATCACATAATTATGCTGGTATGCATTCAACCAAGGACATGAATATATCACATAGACCTGTATGCATTCAACCAAGGACATGCATATATCACATAGAAATGTATGCATTCAACCAGGGACATGAATATATCACATGGACCTGTATGCATTCAACCAAGGACATGAATATATCACATATACCTGTATGCCTTCAATCAAGGACATGAATATATCACATACACCTGTATGCATTCAACCAAGGACATGCATATATCACATACAACTGTATGCATTCAACCAGGGACATGAATATATCACATAGAACTGTATGCATTCAACCAGGGACATGAATATATCACATACAACTGTATGCATTCAACCAGGGACATGAATATATCACATACAACTGTATGCATTCAACCAAGGACATGAATATATCACATACAACTGTATGCATTCAACCAAGGACATGAATATATCATATAGACCTGTATGCATTCAACAAGGAACATGAATATATCACATAGACCTGTATGCATTCAACCAAGGACATGAATATATCACATAGACCTGTATGCATTCAACCAGGGACATGAATATATCATATAGACCTGTATGCATTCAACCAGGAACATGAATATATCACATAGACCTGTATGCATTCAACCAAGGACATGAATATATCACATAGACCTGTATGCATTCAACCAAGGACATGAATATATCACATAGACCTGTATGCATTCAACCAGGGACATGAATATATCACATAGACCTGTATGCATTCAACCAAGGACATGAATATATCACATAGACCTGTATGCATTCAACCAAGGACATGAATATATCACATAGACCTGTATGCATTAAACCAGGGACATGAATATATCACATAGAACTGTATGCATTCAACCAGGGACATGAATATATCGCATAGACCTGTATGCATTCAACCAGGGACATGAATATATCACATAATTATGCCTGTATGCATTCAACCAAGGACATGAATATATCACATAGAACTGTATGCATTCAACCAAGGACATGAATATATCACATAGACCTGTATGCATTCAACCAGGGACATGAATATATCACATAGAACTGTATGCATTCAACCAAGGACATGAATATATCACATAGACCTGTATGCATTCAACCAGGGACATGAATATATCACATAGAACTGTATGCATTCAACCAGGGACATGAATATATCACATACAACTGTATGCATTCAACCAGGGACATGAATATATCACATAGAACTGTATGCATTCAACCAAGGACATGAATATATCACATAGACCTGTATGCATTCAACCAAGGACATGCATATATCACATAGAACTGTATGCATTCAACCAAGGACATGAATATATCACATACAACTGTATGCATTCAACCAGGGACATGAATATATCACATAGAACTGTATGCATTCAACCAGGGACATGAATATATCACATACAACTGTATGCATTCAACCAGGGACATGAATATATCACATACAACTGTATGCATTCAACCAATGACATGAATATATCATATAGACCTGTATGCATTCAACCAGGGACATGAATATATCACATACAACTGTATGCATTCAACCAATGACATGAATATATCATATAGACCTGTATGCATTCAACCAGGGACATGCATATATCACATAGACCTGTATGCATTCAACCAGGGACATGAATATAGAACTGTATGCATTCAACCAGGGACATGAATATATCGCATAGACCTGTATGCATTCAACCAGGGACATGAATATATCACATAATTATGCCGGTATGCATTCAACTAAGGACATGAATATATCACATAGACCTGTATGCATTCAACCAAGGACATGCATATATCACATAGAAATGTATGCATTCAACCAGGGACATGAATATATCACATGGACCTGTATGCATTCAACCAAGGACATGAATATATCACATATACCTGTATGCCTTCAATCAAGGACATGAATATATCACATACACCTGTATGCATTCAACCAAGGACATGCATATATCACATACAACTGTATGCATTCAACCAGGGACATGAATATATCACATACAACTGTATGCATTCAACCAGGGACATGAATATATCACATACAACTGTATGCATTCAACCAGGGACATGAATATATCACATACAACTGTATGCATTCAACCAGGGACATGAATATATCACATACAACTGTATGCATTCAACCAAGGACATGAATATATCATATAGACCTGTATGCATTCAACCAGGAACATGAATATATCACATAGACCTGTATGCATTCAACCAAGGACATACATATATCGCATAGACCTGTATGCATTCAACCAGGGACATGAATATATCATATAGACCTGTATGCATTCAACCAGGAACATGAATATATCGCATAGACCTGTATGCATTCAACCAAGGACATGAATATATCACATAATTATGCCGGTATGCATTCAACCAAGGACATGAATATATCACATAGACCTGTATGCATTCAACCAAGGACATGCATATACCACATAGAAATGTATGCATTCAACCAGGGACATGAATATATCACATGGACCTGTATGCATTCAACCAAGGACATGAATATATCACATATACCTGTATGCCTTCAATCAAGGACATGAATATATCACATAGACCTGTATGCCTTCAACCAAGTACATGAATATATCACATACAACTGTATGCATTCAACCAGGGACATGAATATATCACATAGAACTGTATCCATTCAACCAGGGACATGAATATATCACATGGACCTGTATGCATTCAACAAAGGACATGCATATATCACATAGAACTGTATGCATTCAACCAAGGACAGGAATATATCACATACACCTGTATGCATTCACCCAGGGACATGAATATATCACAGACCTGTATGCATTCAACTAATGACATGAATATATCACATAGAACTGTATGCATTCAACTAATGACATGCATATATCACATAGAACTGTATGCATTCAACCAAGGACATGAATATATCACATAGACCTGTATGCATTCAACCAGGGACATGAATATATCACATAGACCTGTATGCATTCAACCAAGGACATGAATATATCACATAGAACTGTATGCATTCAACCAATGACATGAATATATCACATATAACTGTATGCATTCAACCAAGGACATGAATATATCACATAGAACTGTATGCATTCAACCACGGACATGAATACATCACATATACCTGTATGCATTCAACCAGGGACATGAATATATCACATAATTATGCCTGTATGCATTCAACCAAGGACATGAATATATCACATAGACGTATATGCATTCAACCAATGACATGAATATATCACATAGAACTGTATGCATTCAACCAAGGACATGAATATATCACATATACCTGTATGCATTCAACCAAGGACATGAATATATCACATAATCCTGTATGCATTCAACCAAGGACATGAATATATCACATAGAACTGTATGCATTCAACCAAGGACATGAATATATCACATAGACCTGTATGCATTCAACCAAGGACATGCATATATCACATAGATGTGTATGCATTCAACCAAGGACATGCATATATCACATAAACCTGTATGCATTCAACCAAGGATATGAATATATCATATAGACCTGTATGCATTCAACCAAGGACATGAATATATCATATAGTCCTGTATGCATTCAACCAAGGACATGAATATATCATATATACCTGTATGCATTCAACCAAGGACATGAATATATCACATATACCTGTATGCATTCAACCAAGGACATGAATATATCACATATACCTGTATGCATTCAGTCAAGGACATGAATAGATTGCATGGACCTGTATGCATTCAGCCAAGGACATGAATAGAGTGCATGGATCTGTATGCATTCAGCCAAGGACATGAATAGATTACAGGGACCTGTATGCATTCAGCCAAGGACATGAATAGATTACAGGGACCTGTATGCATTCAGCCAAGGACATCAATAGATTGCATGGACCTGTATGCATTCAGCCAAGGACATGAATAGATTGCATGGACCAGTATGCATTCAACCAAGGACATGAATATATCACATAGACCTGTATGCATTCAACCAAGGACATGAATATATCACATATACCTGTATGCATTCAACCAGGGACATGAATATATCACATAGACCTGTATGCATTCAACCAAGGATGGGAATGGATCACATAGACCTGTATTACATTCAGCCAAAAGCGGAAAAAGTTAATAAATAAATTTATTTAGTAAAATGGTCTGTGCACTGAACACTTTTACATAGATTTCAAACTGTAGATCAATGTTGCATTTACATGTTTAGTAACAATGAATACAAAACAATTTAAAAGTTATGTCAATACATAAAATAATACAAACGTAATCAGATAAGAACACTTCTAGTATGAATCTGACATTCACAGAGTTACAGACCTCTTAACTGAAACGAGAACTAATATGTGGTTATAGTTGGCGTATGAACTACATTGGGTGTGTTTAAAGTTACCGTGGATGTCTTCGGCCTCCACACACTTTAAATCACTTAATGTAGTTCATACCCAAATGTAAACTATTAATTCGTGATTCATTCCTTAACCCAGGTAGACAGATTTATCTCACACCCCCAAAATGGCGATGTATGGACTATCTAGCCAACACCATATTATATGGACTATTCAGCAAGAGCCAATGTTGTATGCACTATATTCAAGTGTATTATCAATGGTGTATGCACTATATTCAAGCGTAGTATCAATGGTGTATGCACTATATTCAAGTGTATTATCAATGGTGTATGCACTATATTCAAGCGTAGTATCAATGGTGTATGCACTATATTCAAGCGTAGTATCAATGGTGTATGCACTATATTCAAGAGTATTATCAATGGTGTATGCACTATATTCAAGCGTAGTATCAATGGTGTATGCACTATATTCAAGAGTATTATCAATGGTGTATGCACTATATTCAAGAGTATTATCAATGGTGTATGCACTATATTCAAGAGTAGTATCAATGGTGTATGCACTATATTCAAGAGTATTATCAATGGTGTATGCACTATATTCAAGCGTAGTATCAATGGTGTATGCACTATATTCAAGAGTATTATCAATGGTGTATGCACTATATTCAAGAGTATTATCAATGGTGTATGCACTATATTCAAGAGTAGTATCAATGGTGTATGCACTATATTCAAGAGTATTATCAATGGTGTATGCACTATATTCAAGCGTAGTATCAATGGTGTATGCACTATATTCAAGAGTATTATCAATGGTGTATGCACTATATTCAAGAGTATTATCAATGTTGTATGCAAGAGTATTATCAATGTTGTATGCAAGAGTATTATCAATGGTGTATGCACTATATTCAAGAGTATTATCAATGTTGTATGCAAGAGTATTATAAATGTTGTATGCACTATATTCAAGCGTATTATCAATGTTGTATGCAAGAGTATTATAAATGTTGTATGCACTATATTCAAGAGTAGTATCAATGTTGTCCTAAGGCCTTACATTGACAGTATTTCTTTAGTTTAAATACTTCTATACAATCCGACTGATGGCCATATATATTAATGCGACTAATGTCGCCTATAACTTTGTAGCTTTCATGAAAAGTGTCTAATCTGACAGTTGCTTCAAACAGTGCGTTACCTGGCACAGTTTCTATTACAACTTGTATATCTTCAATGACGTTCATTGCATCATCAAATATAGCTGATTGCTCAGTTTGTCTTTTGTTCCCGTGGACATATTTTAGAACATCGTTGGACTCGACCAGCCGCACAGCTTCCCTAATGTTATGAAGAGATAATGCTTCACAAATTGCTTTATGCCGACGTAGTTCATGAGTTATTTCAGACAGCAGTATAAAGCTGGCTTTTACGACCAAGTCATCATTTGTCTTTAGTGTTTCGTGATGTAAGCACGTACACCAATGTGGTAATATACCGGCCTTGTCGCATGACCTTGATATTGGAATTTCTCTTAGCCAGCTCACACCGCGTGAATGTTCGTCTGCCACTTTACGTTTCGCATCAAAGTATAAAATATCTTTCAAAGTTTCATACACGTCAAACGGTGTAGATAGTCTATTTTGGTTAACGTTAATTGTATTTCGTATATCTGGATATTTCTTGTGAAGCCAGGTCGGAACAATTACAAACATAAATGGCAGGCGTTCTTCTAGTTTGCCAATATAAGTTTCTCTAATTTTACCAAATCTCATTCCGTGGTCACTGAAGAAGAAAATAACAGTATTGCGTAAGAGGTTGTTTTCATGAAGACGTTTAAAGAAGTTATAGTAGGGTTTGTCTGCTGCACCAGCACTGTTAACGTCATCGTGAGACAGTCTTGTTATGAAGGTAAATGCAAAATATGGATCGTTCTTGTATGTATCTGCAAAGTCATACAAATAATTCAACACTATATCTGTCTCCAATCTGTCCTGGAAACAATGATGGTTGTTAGACCACACATCTTTCATTTCCATTGCAATGCTCATTGGTCTATTGAAATGATCGGCAGGCGGGGTGTTATATCCTGCTTTTAGGAAGTCAAATATTGCTATATTTGGGGCATCTTCTGCATAGAATGTTCTATAACCTTTCTCGGAATATTGCTTCCAGATAAAATTAAAATTATCAAATGTTTGAGAAGTTTTACTGTCATCCCACGGCATATCTTTTACGAATTGTCCAAGTGTCATCGGTACTATATTTATAAATGTATTATCAGCGACCTTATTGTATCCAGTCATATCAAAGGCTCTCAGTTCATCTTGGATGAACGCTCGTGTTTTCACCATTTGACGTATAAAACTCAGTCTTGACACCGAGTCCATGCCAATCATCATAACATTTAGACGTTCAGTGACTTTCTCCTTCAATACATGTTTCATATATCGTTCCTTATAAAGCATACCTGCAGTTTGATTTGGTTGTATAAATGCATGAAAGTTAAAATAAATGCTCTCCTCGTTGTCATTGTAGCAATTCACTTTTACAAATTCATGATCCACGTAGACAACATCAATGAACGACGGCCTCTCTTGCAAGTACCGCAGATAATTATTGTGAGTTGGTTCGTACACAGGGCGGTATAGAGGGGTGTATGCACAATGTGTAATGGTGCCGTTATACGGAGGTAACCGAGCAGCTGTCCAGTTAATTTTCAGTTCAAGGCCATTCTGATAGGTCAATGATGCATTTTGTTGACAATGTCGCTGACCGGTCTTTCTCACAATATGGTGAATCGTCACGTCGAAGGGATCGAGCTTAGGAATTTTGCAAAAGGGCATGTCTACGAGATACTGCCCTGTCATGCTATTGAAGCTCATGTCAGTTTCTGATTTCTCTTGAGAAGTATAGTAAATATATTCAAATATCACAAATGATACGATGATAAGAAATGTTGTCAAAACCAACCGCCTACGAATCTTTCGCATTATCCATGGCATCGTCCTTGGTTCTAAAAATAAACAACGTACCTGACTTAGATTAAACACTTAAATGTACACCTGTACATATAATACAATCCAGATACTACATACACATTTAATACAATCCAGATACTACATACATATATAATACAATCCCAGATACTACATACACATATAATACAATCCAGATACTACATACACATATAATACAGTCCCAGATACTACATACACATATAATACAATCCCAGATACTACATACACATATAATACAATCCCAAATACTACATACACATATAATACAATCCCAGATACTACATACACATATAATACAATCCCAGATACTGCATACACATATAATACAATCCAGATACTACATACACATATAATACAATCCCAGATACTACATACACATATAATACAATCCAGATACTACATACACATATAATACAATCCCAGATACTACATACACATATAATACAATCCAGATACTACATACACATATAATACAATCCAGATACTACATACACATATAATACAATCCAGATACTACATACACATATAATACAATCCAGATACTACATACACATATAATACAATCCAGATACTACATACACATATAATACAGTCCAGATACTACATACACATTTAATATAATTCCAGATACTACATACACATTTAATATAATCCCAGATACTACATACACATTTAATATAATCCCAGATACTACATATTGCACCTGCAACACTAACATTGTCTGCCCC
>CM026397.1:87459167-87474846 GCA_014843695.1 Archivesica marissinica | reverse complement strand
CTCCTTCCTAACACTGTATTTATAGAATCTAGTTGGTATCTGCAACACTAACCTTGTCTTCCTCCTTCCTAACACTGTATTTATAGAATCTAGTTGGTATCTGCAACACTAACCTTGTATGCCTCCTTCCTAACACTGTATTTATAGATCTAGTTGGTATCTGCAACACTAACCTTGTCTGCCTCCTCCTAACACTGTATTTCTAGTTGGTACCTGCAACACTAACCTTGTCTGCCTCCTTCCTAACACTGTATTTATAGAATCTAGTTGGTATCTGCAACACTAACCTTGTCTGCCTCCTTCCTAACACTGTATTTTAGAATCTAGTTGGTATCTGCAACACTAACCTTGTCTGCCTCCTTCCTAACACTGTATTTATAGAATCTAGTTGGTATCTGCAACACTAACCTTGTCTGTCTCCTTCCTAACACTGTATTTATAGAATCTAGTTGGTATCTGCAACACTAACCTTGTCTGCCTCCTTCCTAACACTGTATTTATAGAATCTAGTTGGTACCTGCAACACTAACCTTGTCTGCCTCCTTCCTAACACTGTATTTATAGAATCTAGTTGGTATCTGCAACACTAACCTTGTCTGCCTCCTTCCTAACACTGTATTTATAGAATCTAGTTGGTATCTGCAACACTAACCTTGTATGCCTCCTTCCTAACACTGTATTTATAGAATCTAGTTGGTACCTGCAACACTAACCTTGTATGCCTCCTTCCTAACACTGTATTTATAGAATCTAGTTGGTATCTGCAACACTAACCTTGTCTGCCTCCTTCCTAACACTGTATTTATAGAATCTAGTTGGTATCTGCAACACTAACCTTGTCTTCCTCCTTCCTAACACTGTATTTATAGAATCTAGTTGGTATCTGCAACACTAACCTTGTCTTCCTCCTTCCTAACACTGTATTTATAGAATCTAGTTGGTATCTGCAACACTAACCTTGTATGCCTCCTTCCTAACACTGTATTTATAGAATCTAGTTGGTATCTGCAACACTAACCTTGTATGCCTCCTTCCTAACACTGTATTTATAGAATCTAGTTGGTATCTGCAACACTAACCTTGTCTGCCTCCTTCCTAACACTGTATTTATAGAATCTAGTTGGTAACTGCAACACTAACTTTGTCTGCCTCCTTCCTACACTGTATTTATAGTCTAGTTGGTATCTGCAACACTAACCTTGTATGCCTCCTTCCTAACACTGTATTTATAGTTATGTTGGTATCTGCAACACTAACCTTGTATGCCTCCTTCCTAACACTGTATTTATAGAATCTAGTTGGTATCTGCAACAATAACTTTGTATGCCTCCTTCCTAACACTGTATTTATAGAATCTAGTTGGTATATGCAACACTAACTTTGTCTGCCTCCTTCCTAACACTGTATTTATAAAATCTAGTTGGTATCTGCAACACTAACCTTGTCTGCCTCCTTCCTAACACTGTTTTTATATAATCTAGTTGGTACCTGCAACACTAACCTTGTATGCCTCCTTCCTAACACTGTATTTATAGAATCTAGTTGGTATCTGCAACACTAACCTTGTCTGCCTCCTTCCTAACACTGTATTTATAGAATCTAGTTGGTATCTGCAACACTAACCTTGTATGCCTCCTTCCTAACACTGTATTTATAGAATCTAGTTGGTATCTGCAACACTAACTTTGTATGCCTCCTTCCTAACACTGTATTTATAGAATCTAGTTGGTATATGCAACACTAACTTTGTCTGCCTCCTTCCTAACACTGTATTTATAAAATCTAGTTGGTATCTGCAACACTAACCTTGTCTGCCTCCTTCCTAACACTGTTTTTATATAATCTAGTTGGTACCTGCAACACTAACCTTGTATGCCTCCTTCCTAACACTGTATTTATAGAATCTAGTTGGTATCTGCAACACTAACCTTGTTGCCTCCTTCCTAACACTGTATTTATAGAATCTAGTTGGTATCTGCAACACTAACCTTGTCTGCCTCCTTCCTAACACTGTATTTATAGAATCTAGTTGGTATCTGCAACACTAACCTTGTCTGCCTCCTTCCTAACACTGTATTTATAGAATCTAGTTGGTACCTGCAACACTAACCTTGTCTGCCTCCTTCCTAACACTGTATTTCTAGTTTGGTACCTGCAACACTAACCTTGTCTGCCTCCTTCCTAACACTGTATTTATAGAATATAGTTGGTATCTGCAACACTAACCTTGCCTGCCTCCTTCCTAACACTGTATTTATAGAATCTAGTTGGTATCTGCAACACTAACCTTGTCTGCCTCCTTCCTAACACTGTATTTATAGAAACTAGTTGGTACCTGCAACACTAACTTTGTATGCCTCCTTCCTAACACTGTATTTATAGAATCTAGTTGGTATCTGCAACACTAACCTTGTATGCCTCCTTCCTAACACTGTATTTATAGAATCTAGTTGGTATCTGCAACATTAACCTTGTCTGCCTCCATCCATACACTGTATTTATAGAATCTAGTTGGTATCTGCAACACTAACCTTGTATGCCTCCTTCCTAACACTGTATTTATAGAATCTAGTTGGTATCTGCAACACTAACCTTGCCTGCCTCCTTCCTAACACTGTATTTATAGTTAGTTGGTATCTGCAACACTAAACTTGTATGCCTCCTTCCTAACACTGTATTTATAGAATCTAGTTGGTATCTGCAACACTAACCTTGTATGCCTCCTTCCTAACACTGTATTTAGAATCTAGTTGGTACCTGCAACACTAACTTGTCTGCCTCCTTCCTAACACTGTATTTATAGAATCTAGTTGGTATCTGCAACACTAACCTTGTCTGCCTCCTTCCTAACACTGTTTTTATATCCTAACACTGTTTTTATGATCTAGTTGGTACTGCAACACTAACCTTGTCTGCCTCCTTCCTAACACTGTATTTATAGTTGGTACCTGCAACACTAACCTTGCCTGCCTCCTTCCTAACACTGTATTTATAGTTAGTTGGTATCTGCAACACTAACCTTGTATGCCTCCTTCCTAACACTGTATTTATAGTTAGTTGGTATCTGCAACACTAACCTTGTATGCCTCCTTCCTAACACTGTATTTATAGAATATAGTTGGTACCTGCAACACTAACTTTGTCTGTCTCCTTCCTAACACTGTATTTATAGAATCTAGTTGGTAGCTGCAACACTAACCTTGTCTGTCTCCTTCCTAACACTGTATTTATAGAATCTAGTTGGTACCTGCAACACTAACCTTGTCTGCCTCCTTCCTAACACTGTATTTATAGAATCTAGTTGGTACCTCCAACACTAACCTTGTATGCCTCCTTCCTAACACTGTTTTTATAGAATCTAGTTGGTACCTGCAACACTAACTTTGTCTGCCTCCTTCCTAACACTGTATTTCTAGTTGGTACCTGCAACACTAACCTTGTCTGCCTCCTTCCTAACACTGTATTTATAGAAACTAGTTGGTACCTGCAACACTAACCTTGTCTGCCTCCTTCCTAACACTGTATTTATAGAATCTAGTTGGTATCTGCAACACTAACCTTGTCTACCTCCTTCCTAACACTGTATTTATAGAATCTAGTTGGTATCTGCAACACTAACCTTGTATGCCTCCATCCTAACACTGTATTTATAGAATCTAGTTCGTACCTGCAACACTAACCTTGTCTGTCTCCTTCCTAACACTGTATTTATAGAATCTAGTTGGTATCTGCAACACTAACCTTGTCTGCCTCCTTCCTAACACTGTATTTATAGAATCTAGTTGGTACCTGCAACACTAACCTTGTATGCCTTCTTCCTAACACTGTTTTTATAGAATCTAGTTGGTACCTGCAACACTAACTTTGTCTGCCTCCTTCCTAACACTGTATTTCTAGTTTGTACCTGCAACACTAACCTTGTCTGCCTCCTTCCTAACACTGTATTTATAGAATCTAGTTGGTATCTGCAACACTAACCTTGTCTGCCTCCTTCCTAACACTGTATTTATAGAATCTAGTTGGTAACTGCAACACTAACCTTGTATGCCTCCTTCCAAACACTGTATTTATAGAATCTAGTTAGTATCTGCAACACTAACCTTGTCTGCCTCCTTCCTAACACTGTATTTATAGAATCTAGTTGGTATCTGCAACACTAACCTTGTCTGCCTCCATCCATACACTGTATTTATAGAATCTAGTTGGTACCTGCAACACTAACCTTGTCTGCCTCCTTCCTAACACTGTATTTATAGAATCTAGTTGGTATCTGCAACACTAACCTTGTATGCCTCCTTCCTAACACTGTATTTATAGTTAGTTGGTATCTGCAACACTAACCTTGTATGCCTCCTTCCTAACACTGTTTTTATAGAATCTAGTTGGTACCTGCAACACTAACCTTGTATGCCTCCTTCCTAACACTGTATTTATAGAATCTAGTTGGTATATGCAACACTAACTTTGTCTGCCTCCTTCCTAACACTGTATTTATAGAATCTAGTTAGTATCTGCAACACTAACCTTGTCTGCCTCCTTCCTAACACTGTTTTTATATAATCTAGTTGGTACCTGCAACACTAAACTTGTATGCCTCCTTCCTAACACTGTATTTATAGAATCTAGTTGGTATCTGCAACACTAACCTTGTCTGCCTCCATCCTAACACTGTATTTATAGAATCTAGTTCGTATCTGCAACACTAACCTTGTATGCCTCCTTCCTAACACTGTATTTATAGAATCTAGTTGGTATCTGCAACACTAACCTTGCCTGCCTCCTTCCTAACACTGTATTTATAGAATCTAGTTGGTACCTGCAACACTAACCTTGTATGCCTCCTTCCTAACACAGTATTTATAGTTAGTTCGTATCTGCAACACTAACCTTGTATGCCTCCTTCCTAACACTGTATTTATAGTTATGTCGTATTTGCAACACTAACCTTGTATGCCTCCTTCCTAACACTGTATTTATAGAATCTAGTTGGTACCTGCAACACTAACCTTGTCTGCCTCCTTCCTAACACTGTATTTATAGAATATAGTTGGTATCTGCAACACTAACCTTGCCTGCCTCCTTCCTAACACTGTATTTATAGAATCTAGTTGGTATCTGCAACACTAACCTTATCTGCCTCCTTCCTACCACTGTATTTATAGAATCTAGTTGGTACCTGCAACACTAACCTTGTCTGCCTCCTTCCTTACACTGTATTTATAGAAACTAGTTGGTACCTGCAACACTAACTTTGTATGCCTCCTTCCTAACACTGTATTTATAGAATCTAGTTGGTATCTGCAACACTAACCTTGTATGCCTCCTTCCTAACACTGTATTTATAGAATCTAGTTGGTATCTGCAACACTAACCTTGCCTGCCTCCTTCCTAACACTGTATTTATAGTTAGTTGGTATCTGCAACACTAACCTTGTATGCCTCCTTCCTAACACTGTATTTATAGTTAGTTGGTATCTGCAACACTAACCTTGTATGCCTCCTTCCTAACACTGTATTTATAGAATCTAGTTGGTATCTGCAACACTAACCTTGTATGCCTCCTTCCTAACACTGTATTTATAGAATCTAGTTGGTATCTGCAACACTAACCTTGCCTGCCTCCTTCCTAACACTGTATTTATAGTTAGTTGGTATCTGCAACACTAACCTTGTATGCCTCCTTCCTAACACTGTATTTATAGTTAGTTGGTATCTGCAACACTAACCTTGTATGCCTCCTTCCTAACACTGTATTTATTTGTCTGTCTCCTTCCTAACACTGTATTTATAGAATCTAGTTGGTAGCTGCAACACTAACCTTGTCTGCCTCCTTCCTAACACTGTTTTTATAGAATCTAGTTGGTACCTGCAACACTAACTTTGTCTGCCTCCTTCCTAACACTGTATTTCTAGTTGGTACCTGCAACACTAACCTTGTCTGCCTCCTTCCTAACACTGTATTTATAGAATATAGTTGGTATCTGCAACACTAACCTTGTATGCCTCCTTCCTAACACTGTATTTATAGAATCTAGTTGGTATCTGCAACACTAACCTTGTCTGCCTCCTTCCTAACACTGTATTTATAGAATCTAGTTGGTATCTGCAACACTAACTTTGTCTGCCTCCTTCCTAACACTGTATTTATAGAATCTAGTTGGTATCTGCAACACTAACCTTGTCTGCCTCCTTCCTAACACTGTATTTATATAATCTAGTTGGTACCTGCAACACTAACCTTGTATGCCTCCTTCCTAACACTGTATTTATAGAATCTAGTTGGTATCTGCAACACTAACCTTGTATGCCTCCTTCCTAACACTGTATTTATAGAATCTAGTTGGTATCTGCAACACTAACCTTGTCTGCCTCCTTCCTAACACTGTATTTATAGAATCTAGTTGGTATCTGCAACACTAACCTTGTCTGCCTCCTTCCTAACACTGTATTTATAGTTAGTTGGTATCTGCAACACTAACCTTGTATGCCTCCTTCCTAACACTGTATTTATAGTTAGTTGGTATCTGCAACACTAACCTTGTATGCCTCCTTCCTAACACTGTATTTATAGAATCTAGTTGGTACCTGCAACACTAACTTTGTCTGCCTCCTTCCTAACACTGTATTTATAGAATCTAGTTGGTATCTGCAACACTAACCTTGTCTGCCTCCTTCCTAACACTGTATTTATAGAATCTAGTTGGTATCTGCAACACTAACCTTGTCTGCCTCCTTCCTAACACTGTATTTATAGAATCTAGTTGGTACCTGCAACACTAACCTTGTATGCCTCCTTCCTAACACTGTTTTTATAGAATCTAGTTGGTACCTGCAACACTAACTTTGTCTGCCTCCTTCCTAACACTGTATTTCTAGTTGGTACCTGCAACACTAACCTTGTCTGCCTCCTTCCTAACACTGTATTTATAGAATCTAGTTGGTATCTGCAACACTAACCTTGTCTGCCTCCTTCCTAACACTGTATTTATAGAATCTAGTTGGTATCTGCAACACTAACCTTGTATGCCTCCTTCCTAACACTGTATTTATAGAATCTAGTTGGTATCTGCAACACTAACCTTGTCTGCCTCCTTCCTAACACTGTATTTATAGAATCTAGTTGGTATCTGCAACACTAACCTTGTATGCCTCCTTCCTAACACTGTATTTATAGAATCTAGTTGGTATCTGCAACACTAACCTTGTCTGCCTCCTTCCTAACACTGTATTTATAGAATCTAGTTGGTATCTGCAACACTAACCTTGTATGCCTCCTTCCTAACACTGTATTTATAGAATCTAGTTGGTACTGCAACACTAACTTGTTGCCTCCTTCCTAACACTGTATTTATAGTGTATCTGCAACACTAACCTTGTCTGCCTCCTTCCTAACACTGTATTTATAGAATCTAGTTGGTATCTGCAACACTAACCTTGTCTGCCTCCTTCCTAACACTGTATTTATAGAATCTAGTTGGTATCTGCAACACTAACCTTGTATGCCTCCTTCCTAACACTGTATTTATAGAATCTAGTTGGTATCTGCAACACTAACCTTGTCTGCCTCCTTCCTAACACTGTATTTATAGAATCTAGTTGGTATCTGCAACACTAACCTTGTATGCCTCCTTCCTAACACTGTATTTATAGAATCTAGTTGGTATCTGCAACACTAACCTTGTCTGCCTCCTTCCTAACACTGTATTTATAGAATCTAGTTGGTATCTGCAACACTAACCTTGTATGCCTCCTTCCTAACACTGTATTTATAGAATCTAGTTGGTACCTGCAACACTAACTTTGTCTGCCTCCTTCCTAACACTGTATTTCTAGTTGGTACTGCAACACTAACCTTGTCTGCCTCCTTCCTAACACTGTATTTATAGAATCTAGTTGGTATCTGCAACACTAACCTTGTATGCCTCCTTCCTAACACTGTATTTATAGAATCTAGTTGGTATCTGCAACACTAACCTTGTCTGCCTCCTTCCTAACACTGTATTTATAGAATCTAGTTGGTATCTGCAACACTAACCTTGTCTGCCTCCTTCCTAACACTGTATTTATAGAATCTAGTTGGTATCTGCAACACTAACCTTGTCTGCCTCCTTCCTAACACTGTTTTTATAGAATCTAGTTGGTACCTGCAACACTAACCTTGTATGCCTCCTTCCTAACACTGTATTTATAGAATCTAGTTGGTATCTGCAACACTAACCTTGTCTGCCTCCTTCCTAACACTGTATTTATAGAATCTAGTTGGTATCTGCAACACTAACCTTGTCTGCCTCCTTCCTAACACTGTATTTATAGAATCTAGTTGGTATCTGCAACACTAACCTTGTCTGCCTCCTTCCTAACACTGTATTTATAGAATCTAGTTGGTACCTGCAACACTAACCTTGTATGCCTCCTTCCTAACACTGTATTTATAGAATCTAGTTGGTATCTGCAACACTAACCTTGTCTGCCTCCTTCCTAACACTGTATTTATAGAATCTAGTTGGTAGCTGCAACACTAACCTTGTCTGCCTCCTTCCTAACACTGTTTTTATAGAATCTAGTTGGTACCTGCAACACTAACTTTGTCTGCCTCCTTCCTAACACTGTATTTCTAGTTGGTACCTGCAACACTAACCTTGTCTGCCTCCTTCCTAACACTGTATTTACTTGTCTCATACTTCTCCAGATACCGTCTTGTATCAGTATCATTCGGACATGTAACGGAACCATTCATCTGAGGAAAACCAAACTTAATTAAATGATAAATTTGTAGCTAAACCCAAAAAGGTGTGAGGTAGTAGACCTGCTGAAATAATGACATTACACCATTAAATAAGGTACATGTATGGTTGGTGGTCCCAATGTATGCTATTGTTCTACACCGATGTCCACACGGGAATTGGTGATCCCAATGTATGATATTGCTCCACACCGATGTCTACCTGGGAATTGGTGATCCCAATTGATGGTATTGATCTACACCGATGTCTACCTGGGAATTGGTGATCCCAATTGATGCTATTGTTCTACACCGATGTCTACCTGGGAATTGGTGATCCCAATGTATGCTGTAGTTTTACCCCGATGTCTACATTGGACTTTGTGATCCCAATGTATGCTATTGTTCTACCCCGATGTCTACACGGGAATTGGTGATGCTATTGTTTCTATAGTTTCTAGTAGCATGATACAACGTAGTTTCTAGTAGTGGGATACAACATAGTTTCTAGTAGTGGGATACAACATAGTTTCTAGTAGCATGATACAACGTAGTTTCTATTAGCAGGATACAACATAGTTTCTAGTAGTGGGATACAACATAGTTTCTAGTAGTGGGATACAACGTAGTTTCTAGTAGCATGATACAACGTAGTTTCTAGTAGCAGGATACAACATAGTTTCTAGTAGTGGGATACAACATAGTTTCTAGTAGTGGGATACAACGTAGTTTCTAGTAGCAGGATACAACATAGTTTCTAGTAGCGGGATACAACATAGTTTCTAGTAGCAGGATACAACGTAGTTTCTAGTAGCAGGATACAACATAGTTCTAGTAGTGGGATACAACATAGTTTCTAGTAGTGGGATACAACATAGTTTCTAATAGTGGGATACAACATAGTTTCTAGTAGCATGATACAACGTAATTTCTAGTAGCAGGATACAACATAGTTTCTAGTAGTGGGATACAACATAGTTTCTAGTAGTGGGATACAACATAGTTTCTAGTAGCAGGATACAACATAGTTTCTAGTAGCGGGATACAACATAGTTTCTAGTAGCAGGATACAAAGTAGTTTCTAGTAGCAGGATACAACATAGTTCTAGTAGTGGGATACAACATAGTTTCTAGTAGTGGGATACAACATAGTTTCTAGTAGTGGGATACAACATAGTTTCTAGTAGCGGGATACAACGTAGTTTCTAGTAGCAGGATACAACATAGTTTCTAGTAGCAGGATACAACATAGTTTCTAGTAGCAGGATACAACGTAGTTTCTAGTAGCAGGATACAACATAGTTTCTAGCGGGATACAACATAGTTTCTAGTAGCAGGATACAACGTAGTTTCTAGTAGCGGGATACAACATAGTTTCTAGTAGCGGGATACAACGTAGTTTCTAGTAGCATGATACAACATAGTTTCTAGTAGCAGGATACAACATAGTTTCTAGTAGCAGGATACAACATAGTTTCTAGTAGCAGGATACAACATAGTTTCTAGTAGCAGGATACAACATAGTTTCTAGTAGCAGGATACAATGTAGTTTCTAGTAGCGGGATACAATGTAGTTTCTGGTAGCGGGATACAATGTAGTTTCTAGTAGCAGGATACAATGTAGTTTCTAGTAGCAGGATACAATGTAGTTTCTAGTAGCGGGATACAATGTAGTTTCTAGTAGCGGAATACAATGTAGTTTCTAGTAGCGGGATACAACATAGTTTCTAGTAGCGGGATACAACATAGTTTCTAGTAGCGGGATACAACGTAGTTTCTAGTAGCGTGATACAACATAGTTTCTAATAGCGGGATACAACATAGTTTCTAATAGCGGGATACAGCGTAGTTTCTAGTAGTGGGATACAGCGTAGTTTCTAGTAGCGGGATTCAACATATTTTATAGTAGCTCGATACAACATAGTTTCTAGTAGCAGGATACAGCGTAGTTTCTAGTAGCGGGATACAATGTAGTTTCTAGTAGCAGGATACAATGTAGTTTCTAGTAGCGGGATACAACATAGTTTCTAGTAGCAGGATACAATGTAGTTTCTAGTAGCGGGATACAACATAGTTTCTAGTAGCAGGATACAGCGTAGTTTCTAGTAGCGGGATACAACATAGTTTCTAGTAGCAGGATACAGCGTAGTTTCTAATAGTGGGATACAGCGTAGTTTCTAATAGTGGGATACAGCGTAGTTTCTAGTAGCGGGATACAATGTAGTTTCTAGTAGCTCGATACAACATAGTTTCTAATAGCGGGATACAGCGTAGTTTCTAGTAGCGGGATTCAACATATTTTATAGTAGCTCGATACAACATAGTTTCTAGTAGCAGGATACAGCGTAGTTTCTAGTAGCGGGATACAACATAGTTTCTAGTAGCGGGATACAGCGTAGTTTATAGTAGCTAAACCATATGTATACTAGTCCAAATATTTAACGTGCAAGATCATTATTTTCTTACATCACGCAAGAATGAAAATGGTGATAGTGCAGTGATAGTTTGGTCGCTTCATGTGCGAAAGGCCCAGAGTTCGAGCCCAGCTGTAGCCATTACGATTATGCCCTTAGGCAAGGTATTTAGTTTAATCGATATTTATTTCTTTGAATAAACATAGTGATGAGGATTGAGGAGAAAGCAACCTGTTTGTATGGTTACCTATTTCCAAGGCAATGCATTTAAATTCCATGTTGCCTCTTCTCTCTCTCTAGTCCAAATATTTAGACTTGAAAAATGTAACATTATACTATCCAGGCATTTTTCAAAGTCTCAACGCAAACCTCAATAATTATTACGCGTAGCATATTTTATTTTCTAAAAAGTCGTTTTTATAAATTAAAATTGCTAACAAGATGAACACACATTCCGTTGTTTGAATTCTGCACAGTCTATAGCATCTCTTGACACAATATTATACAAGAAATCAACGTTTAAATTTCATGGGAGAGTTTCACCATTCTATTTCGTCCATTTTGAATGTTTGGTTATTACAAAAAGCCAAGAATAGAAATCATTAGACGAATATGTTTACAAGATTTATCTCCGTGCCATTATGGTAAACCAAATAAGATTTCGTTCAATATCCAATTGTTCATACGCAAGAAATATATTAAAAATAATTCATTTGGATTTCTTTTGTGAATACTGCGCAGGAAGTGAGAGAATCTCACCTGTCGACTTCAAACAGCTAAATGACATGCACAACAGTTATACAATATATTTTAAATGTTTTTAATATCTTTATTTAGGATTATTCTTAACACCAATGCACACATTTATAACCGTTCATGTTCGAAAAGCTTCAAAATATTGGTCATGGTCAGAAATACCGCCATCGGATCAGGGCGGAAAATGCTATGCGAAAATGATCTTTAACGATAAGACCTCGAAATAACAGAAACAAAATTTATGTAGAGGTCTTATTTATAGGACTATTCTATCCTTCATGGCAATGGATTCCATCAGGAATGAGGTCTCGAAAGTGATTAACATTATTAATATAAGTTGTGAGAACTGGTTTCACAATTGATCTAAAATAAATTAGTATAAAAGAATGAAAATGAGTCAACGCCGAGTTTATACATATTGCTTTCATTCTCGATAATTAATTCCTCATGAAATTCATCAACGAAATGGAAAGAGCAGAGACGCTGTATCAACCCGATAAACCGAATTAATTAAGCCAGACATGCGCTACTGCAATATTTAAATTAAATGTTAAAATAATTTTAAATGTTAGGTTTAATAAAATACCCAGTGCATGTTAATTAAGCAAACAAAAACTCATAACTTACCCAGCATATGCATCTATAACAACACGCTCAGAACACAAACTCCTGGAAACAATGTGTACACAGAGCAGTTTTCAGTAGACTGGCTATATATACTGTATAGAGTTGTGGCATACAATTATTCGGCATATTCATAAATCCTATTTTTTTATCATTATTATTGAACATTGTTGTGCGTAAAATAGAATATCCGTAATTTGAGGTTATTAAGCTTATCTTTTTATATGGATTGGTGTTCATTTAGCATAGTCACGTGACCAGTGAATGACTGACGTACAATGTATCATATCACAATCGCTGGGATTCAGCGCGTTTTGGGGTACCAGTGTATTAATGTATTAATAGTGTATGAAAAGTTTATGCACCATCATGTTTCATTTATATATTTCATATCCGGAATATATTGTATTAATTATTGGTTAACGTGAAAGATAATATATTTATGTGAGGTAACCTACCTATAATTCTGAACAGCTGAGCAAACAACCGCGTGTGTGTGTGTGTGTGTGTGTGTGTGCGTGCGTGTGTGTATATGTGTGTGTGTGCGTGCGTGCGTGCGTGCGTGCGTGCGTGCGTGCGTGCGTGCGTGCGTGTATATATATATATAGTGTATGATACACATTCTAATATGAATCACCTAGAATTTACACCGAACATAGGTGCCACAAAATTAAGATGCATGTATATGATACGCAATGCTTTCGTTTTGTTTTAAGCTCCTCTGCAGAAATGGAACAATCAGTAAGTGAGTTTAGATCAGATAACGACTCTCTAGCTTGTATTATAAATACAAATACATAGCATTTATATAGCGCAAAAAAATAAAAAATATTCTATTGCACTTCACAATTACAGATGCAATTTTAAACATTTACACATGACAATAATATATGGAAATAAAAATACATATATAGATATAACTAGGATTCTAGTAATTGGACCACGTAGAATTTTTCAATTTGTTTTGAAAATTTCTAAAGCGGCGCAAATCGCGTTGAAACGAGCGTTCTGATTGGATTATTAGAATGTAACTAGGTGCTTGTTTTTTATATGAAGAATAATCATAATCCAATCAGAACGCTCGTTTCAACGTGAACTGCGCCGCTTGAGAAATTTTCCAAACAAATTGAAAAATTCTCCGAAATCTTTGACGTACATTTTTGCCGAATAAACCTAGTGGAAACACAATTTATTGGTAATGTTATTCACTGTTAAAACTCTCGCGTCGAAGATTTTTTTGGACAGAATCCGTGTCCTAGTATGGAAATATGACCTGCTATGGCATATGTTTGTGGCAATTGTTTGCAAAGTATACATGCACGCAGCTTAAAGTTGTGTTTTATTTGAAGAACAATATAAAGACTCGGGATAGGCGTTATATTCGGATAGATGTGTACAAAATTGTTTCAGATAGGGCCATTTTACTGATCGATGCGAAATCTGACATCCCACAGAGTAGAATCCCTGTACTTAAATATTTATATACTAGTACCCCCAAATGTGCCGAATCCCTGTGAATTGGATAAGAACATATTATATCATAATATCTACACCATTACATTATAAAAGTATAAAAGTGGCAATATGAACCATAGACCCAAACACCGCCGTAAGAATGACAACCGTGATGTGGCCAGTACAGTGATTGGGTCGGTACAGTGATCACACGACATAGCTCGAACCCAAGAGAATGACCATACAACACTTCACTCGTCAATCCAATACTTATAAAGTCGATCTTTGATCTTATTGAACACAATTATTGTATTTAAACTGTTTTATATCATCACATATGTTATTTTTGTACAAAGAGCACAACACTTATCATTCATAAAATTGCCTATACAGCTGGGTTTTCAGTTTTGATCGGAAACTGGCCTCCGAATGAATGATTTTTTCAGATAACTAGGTAGATCGTTCCACAATTTGGGTCCAACCGACGGCCATATATCTATTGGCTAATTGTATTGGTCGTCTTGGGATGTTAAAATTAGTGTCACTTTGTGATCTTAGTATGTACCTTCTTCGAATGGGTACAAACATTTCCCCCAGATATACTGGATTGACATGGAATACCATCACTAGAACTTTAAAAATGATTCTGCCTTTAACTGGAAGCCAGTGGAGTTCTTTCAGAAGTTCCGCACTTGGTTGTTCAAACGATGCATTAAGGATTACTCTAGCGGCATGATTTTGGACTCGCTGTAGGTTGTCGACTTGGTAGGCTGAAATTTAGATAAACAGACCGTTGCAGAAGTCGATGTGCGAATGAACCAACCCGTGCACTAATGATTCAGTAGACATTTTTGTGAGATGTTTACGTATAGCTTTAAGATTTCGTAACGGCACACGTGCTATCTGACACTTTTTTGGATGCGAAGTTGAGTGTACTGGACATGTGAACACCCAGATATCTGACATGCTCAACGCATTTTACGTCACAACCGCCAACGTTGACACTAGAACTGTTTAATTTTGATAATTGTTGCCTAGTTCCATAAATGATTACTTCAGTTTTAGAGTTATTCATCTTCAGTTTGAAAGTTGTCATCCATGTTATTTCATTGAGGCAACTGTCAAGTTGTTGTAGAACAATTGCCATGTTGGAGAATTGCCTGCTTGAATTTGAATGCAATCTTGTGATCGTCTGCATATCCATACATATCGGCTGGATATTTCTGCACTAGGCGATTCAGGGCTGATATGTACATGGTAAGATCACCGGTCCAGCACACGAACCCTGTGAAACACCGAACCTAATTGCTTAGTTTCGGATGCTGACTGTTCGACCATGGCTTTCATTGTTCTGTTCGTGAGATAAGACTCAATCCATTTCAAGGGAGTGCTTTGAATACCAAAATCGTCCTGAAGGAATTTGATCAGTATCGGAATATCGATGGTATCGAATGCTGCGTTCAAATCCACCATGACCACGATTATGACTTGGTTTTTATCAGTTGTTTCTAAGAGGTCACTATACATTTTGACCACAGCCGTTTCAACACCATATTTTCTATGCACACTTTGGTAATCTGGAAGGAGACTGATAGCTTCGATATGTTTATTGATTTGGTTTAGTGCAGTTTTTTTCCTCAAGAATTTGGAGATGAATGTTAGATTTGAGACCGGCCGATAGTTTTTCAGTTCCAGCGGGAGACCTTTC